>JBBPNN010000544.1:0-20943 GCA_038090935.1 Hortiboletus campestris | reverse complement strand
CCCCTTCCGAGCGGGCGCGCCCTCCTCGACGAATCGTGTCTTGCCATCAACCCCGACGCCATGACCTCGTCCACCTCGTTGCATACGCCGAGCAGTCATGATGGCGAAGACGAGGGCGCTTCGCAAACAAACTCGTCCGACACGGACACGGAGTCGTTTGAGGATGTCTTGTCACCAGCGCCGACCCACGTCATTTCCAGACGGCGCAGCCAGCTGCGAAACCATGATTTGTTTGCCGCATCCCACATATCGTTTTCAGACCTTGGAAGCTTGGTTGCCCCTCAGGATGAGCATTTGTAGAGTTGTACACCATGCACTTATATATCTGCTTGAATGTAAACTACCCCTCCCGAGTCTCTCCGTCCTTCAGAATGCAGGTGTAACAGAAAAAGTCTTCATCGCGTATGTCCTGGATACCATGTCTACAAACGTGCAAATGTCAACGTGCCCCAACACAGACGAAACAGAACCTACTTTTCCTTGACGTGCGATCTCAGCGCATTGAAATCCATCGCTCTCGCCCCCTTGTCCTTCGGTTCTCTGATGCCGCGAATGAAATCACGCTCTTCAACATCCAAACAATGTCTGCATCCATAATTGACCTTCTTGCACAGAGTTCGTGCACGGTGGGACGGTCCCAGGAGCAATTCAGACGTGCCACGCTCAAACGCAAGTCGCGCCCTCGGAATAGCACAATCCGTGCTCCCCTTGGGCGCGCTCGCAATCCGCTCTGAGATCCTGTAAAGACTAGGAACCAGTTCAATTTCCATGGATTCGTGGCGATGCGCATGACCAATCTGTGAACGTGTCAAACGCGAGAAACTCTGCAATCAGGCAAGGGACTTGCTGCAGTGTCAGCGTCCATGACTATCCAACCTCGGCATGCCATACATCGTATGACACCGCCCACCGCATTCATGGCAGCGGCCGCACTAGGACTTTCCTCAGAAAGACCTAGGAGATCGAGTACGGCTTTAACCAGAGAAATGGCCTAAGAACATGAACATCCGTCGCAGGACGAGGTCGGAGAAAACGAGATACCTTTTCGTCTTTCTCGAACATGTCTACCTTCCAATCCAATGTCTTCACGTCACCGTTTTTCCCTCCCCTTTTCCCCTTTTCCTGCCCGTTCCCGATCTTGCTTTCCTGTGGTGCTTCCTGGCGCCGTCCCTTGGTGCTCTTCCCTCGCGTCGCCACACATACATGCGAACAAACACCTTTAAAGTCCAAGCACCGTTCTCTCTCGTACCTCCTGCCTACCTTGCCTTCGCCACATTCCCGACAGAAAAACCGCGCCGTGACGCGCTTCAACGGGGGTAGTGTCCGCGCGCTCGCGCTCTGCCATCCACTCGGGTAACCCAGCAGAGTCATCAAGTGCTTTTCTACGGGAATAAGCCAGGAACGAATGTCCGATGTAATGAGCGAAATGGCCAAGGACGAATTGATGTCGCTCGTGACGGAGGTGCTGTCGGGTAGTAACCGGTTCGGGTCGGGACTTCCCTTGAGCGCACGGACGGATGGGAGCGTGCAAAACACGGACAGCGGCGGGAGGACCAAGGGATCGCTCGAGCCTCGGGCACTTCCCAGAGTGCCACAGCGCATACGTTCGTAAATCTTCTTCACCTCGGCCGAATTTTCCCTGTAAGTTGCCTCCGCCTTTTGACGCTTATGACGCGATTGCAGTGCCAGAAGCTCGGATTCAATCGTAGACCGGATGGGGGACACATCTGATGAGTCGTGAAGCAAAGACGATACCGGCGCAGCAAGTGGACCGTGCAGCGTCATCGAATAGATGCAAGCCAAGTATCACGACGTTCATCGGTTGAATATGCGCAACACAATGACACCACGATCACTCACCGTTTGACCCGATCTTCTCCAGCAGAAAATTCTTGCGTCTCTGCAATGATCCATACGCTTGCGTCACCACAAGATCTTTCAGATCCCATCCTTCAGATTCCGCAAGGTTTTCCGTCCTGCAATGACCCAAAGTTGGCACATTCATCCACGGCCAACTCAGAGATCGGAGAAGAGTGAGTCTTGCTCACCATGTTTCGTTCTCCCTCTTGATATTTGTATATTCCTCGTCATAATCCCACTTCCAGCGGACCAGGCATGTTGAGATCTGATGGTACACGTGATGTCTTTTCATAGAAAGAACTGAGAATAACGCACCTCCATGATTTGAGGGAACCTTCTCATCGCCGCATGACATCGCTAGAACGGGGTTCATGAGCAAAACAGGTCGGCAAGCGACATTCACGCACCTCCAGTACCTCCGCACCCTCCTCTTCCTCCCCAACTGTGGCTGGAAGAGAAGTCGGAGTCCCGGCACTATTGCGAAGGGCCTGAGTGGCATATGCAGAGAGTTCATGTTCAAATTTCGCCCAGTCACTCTTGCGAATGAAGAGAGGGTGGCCGTTGTGTGGCCCTATACCAAAATCGGATTTGTCAGAGTCGCACACCCAAGACACTGACATCATACACACATATTGGAGCGTTTACCATAGGGTCTAGGTAAGGTCTTGAGAACGGATGCTAGCGTCATTGGCAAGGACAATGACGCACAAAAACATCGACCGCTTTCCACATGTGGCACCCAGAGGAGTGAACGATGCTGTCCTGGATCTTGCAAGCTCAAATCGAGGAGGAACTTGCTAGATGGAGGACGACAGGTCAAAATATGCACGCGTCAAGGAAAAGTAGAGTAAAGGGGGAAGAATTGGGTACATGACAATGAAGGCACATCACAAAGACTGACCGGGTGAACCTTCTGTGACAATGCGACTGTCATACGAAAAACCACGTCAAAGACCGAACGCGTTCAAGAGCAAATCCGCACTCACGTTACCGCACAACCTGATCTGTGCCGAAAAGCTCACATACATTGCGCGTGTGGTCCTTTGACACACCTCGCAGACGCCCCCACTGAACACAAAGGCAGCATAGTCCGCCTCGCTTTTCTTCCAACCATCTCCAGGATCGGGAAGAGGGACCGGTGCGCAGGTTTTACGAACACCGCGCCAGATGAAGGATGCGGCGGGGTTCTGAGCTAGCGAACGGTACAAGAACGAACAGGTACGAGAGACGGCGAGGACGGTGGGGGGTGAACAAGTGTTGAGGAGGATCTCTGCGAGGATTTCGATGGGGAGAGTGGTCAACGACACGCGTGGGCTCGCGGTGGACGAGTTTGCCTGGTCATCGCGAGCGGGTCGACGTCGCTTGAGTTTCTTGGTAGACTTGGCGGGCATGTAGGTGACTACGAACCAGATCCAAGTCCCGCCACCCCTGCACTCGATGCAAAGGAGTGGCTTTAGAGTCAGCGTGTTCTATTCCTAATACGCTGATACATTCGCACGCTCGACTTCGTCCTATCATACCATCACATACCCATGGCCAAAGCAATCTACCTCGCTCATTGCTTCGTGATGCACCTAGTGCCGCGTACCTGGGACAAGCTCACTAAAGCGGTCTGACCGTCAAATTCGCAAGTGTGACGGAGTAAACGAGCGTTGTGGAAAACAAGGTCCGAGGGGAACGGACAAGAGTCACAAGATCGTTGGCGGATGGTAATCCCCTCCCCCGACTTGCCCTGCGTGAATTAGCATTGGGCGACCCTTGGTCTGCGTTGTACGTGGGGCAAGGGCAATGAGTGTAGCACCTTCCACTACACCCAAGCATGTTTCTCATTGACATGCTGCTAACGCCGCAACGCCTAGTAAACGAGGATGTGTCGCCGACGCACAAGACATGGAGGCAGAAACACAGTCTCGAGGGGTACGAAACCCAATGTTGGCCTCGTTCTGCTTTCCTTATCGTATGATACCACTAGGCGCTGATGATAAAGGCACCTGTGACGTTGTACCATGAATCGCACCCGCATCCGCGCCATTGGCCAGTTCCTCCTTGCAAGCGCGTAAAGCCACTCCGCCCCACTCTGAGCGCCATGTTTACTACCCCACATGACCACTCCTTGATCATAAAACATACTCTCGTCGCTCGCAGCGCTGATCATGATGTCTGGAAAACGGTTTTTGCAAGGGGCCGTGCACCCTCCATTCGTTTCTTTCTCCCTGTTCTACACACGCGTTCTGCTTGCGCACATGGCTCTCACCACCCCAATCCAGTTTCGAACCGCACGGGAACGGTACAAGAATGAACAGGTACGAGGGATGGCGAGAACGGTGGGAGATAACCAAGTGCAGAGGGGGAGTGAGTCGGTGTCGCTTGGGTTTCTGGGTTTTCATGTTGTGCAGGTGTTTGGAGGGAATGTATTCTTGATCGTTGGTGCTTTCGCCGATGACTCTATAGCTCAGTGGTAGAGCATACGATTGCAGATCGTGCGGTCCCGTGTTCGAACCACGGTGGGGTCTCTTTTTTTCTGTTAGTAAATTCGAAGTGTACTGCGAGACTTTGCAATTGACACGTTGGTCCAACTTGCACCTCGACCATGTGCATGATCTCGCGCACCAGTTTCTGCTTCTCCTGGCTGCTCCTCGTCGCCTCTGTCCATGCTGCCTCGCTGTCCCTCCGATCCCCTCGTTTCACCATCTCCTCCTCAGATGCATCCCAGCTGCGCACAGACACGTATGTCACTCCTCGAGCAGCCAAACTCACCTCACTCCCGCCCAACAGACTCGACCTCACCCAAAAGCCAGAGCCACTGACCCTCGGCCCCTCCGACACCCTCAAACTCACCTTCCAAGTCACCGAAACCGACGCAGGCAACGGCGTCCAGCCCCACCAGACCTTCCTCCGCTTCTACGACGCCGTCTCTGGCGAGGAAGGCATCCAACCCGTCCGCGTCACCCCGGGCGGCAAGGCCAAGTTTGAGCTCGTACGTCAAGGCGTCGTCCACCTTTTTTCGCTCATCTCATGCTTCTCTCTTTTTCGCAGAACATGGCTCGTCCGCCGCCCTCCCTCCCACCGACGACAGACCGCCCGCTCGCCGTGTCCCTCATCCTCGGCTCGTTCGTACACGACCCAGCGACCTTTGACCTCTTTGACCTCCACGTCCCCGCATCCGCCACGCCCGCACCCCATCCTGACGAGCCGTCCTTCCACGCTCAACCCCCCATCGCCCACACCTTCCGTCCGGAGCAAAAGCTCCCCCCCAAGGTCGTCTCCGCGTTCTTTGCTGCGCTCGTGTTTGCGCCGTGGGTCGCTTTGCTCGGTTTGGTACGTTGCGTCTCCTTCTCTCCCCACACACGAACGACTCAATGGCGCGTTCACCCAGTGGTCCAAGGTGGGCGTGCGCGTCCCGCACTTGTCGTCGCCGCGTATCCTCCCCTTTACAGTGCTCCTCGGCGCATTTGAGGCGCTCCTCGTCTGGTACTGGGTGGATCTCAAGCTCGGCCAGGTGCTCCTGTATGCCGGCATATTGGCGCTTCCGACCATTTATGCGGGAAAGACCGCGCTTGCGACCACCGGCGAGTGGCGGGCTGGAAAACATTAGAATCGACTCGTTACATTGTTTGCTGTAATAATCACAGTGACCATTCTCGCTACCGCTACTCTGAGAGACAGCACAGTAGATTTTATATAAAGGTATGTTACAAATGAGCGTGTTAATAAGTTATCACGAGGCTTTCTGGTTCGTTCTAACCCCCCGAATATTGTGATCCATGTCGTCGTCAGCGGTATGTCAGTTGAAGACCAGTTTAGCGGGGTCGGGCGAGACGGCAGGAAGAGGTCTGGTGAGCGTCTAACAAACGGAACCGTAGACGCTCTTGGCCGTCGGCGCTTTGAACGGGTGACACTCGGTGTTGAACACATCTAGACCAAAAGAAACAAAACGCTCAGCATCGGTTCCTGAACCCGAGGACGCGCGTGTACGCACACTCATCGAGCGAAATGTTGTTGGGATCGTCAAACGTCAAATACCTGTCCGAAGAGCCAATTCAAGTTCGATTCGAGAATCGCCTCCTCGAGGAAGGAGCAACAGACAAACACGTACAGGTACTTGAGCACCTCCCCGAACCAGAAACTTTCCATGTCATCATATTTGCTCGACGTTACATTGTTGACGTCGTTGATTCCGGTATACGCGACCGTCGTCGGAAGGTACGTTTGGAAACTCTGGATGGCGCTGGCAGCGTTGTCGAGATATTTGGTATCACCAGTCACCCGCCATGCATAAAAGTTGGACTCGAGGACCTCTGGACGCATGATATAATCCGACAAGGTGATGTAGAAGCCGTGTTGGTCGTAAAACTGGATTTGTTCTGCCGTAGGTGCAGGGCCATCTGTGTAGTTGCCATCACTGGACATGTAGGCAAATAGCTCGGGTCCAATGCCGGTGCTATCAGGTGTGTGAGTATGCCGTCATTGCCTGGGAAGGAGAACGAAGCTAACGCAGTGCTCGCATAAGTGTTCCAGCATGCGTCAGTGAGTTGAAGGCCAATCTTGACGATGGTGTCGTTATTGGTGAGCTTACCGCCTACAAGGACATGAAATCAATCACAACAGCGGTCATTCCCAGCGCACCAAGAATCCAATTTCCCCCATAGAAACAGGCCAGATGTGAGCCGACATGAAGAACTTGGTTGTCGTAATCGGCTAGATAGACCCAGTTATCCACAGTAGAGTTCTGGTGGGCGGATACCATCAAAAAGACACTTCAAGGCGGTGTTGGCAACGTACCTTTAAGAGGACTTTGATGGACGTATCCACTGCGGTCAACCACGCGTCTACGTATGAGTTATCGTCGGTGTTTGTGAGACGAGGGTACTTGATCAAGTACTCGTAGTATGAGTCGCATTCTCCGCCCCATGACTACATTGATGGGTAATCATTTAAGATCAACGTATCATGGGTCACGTACCACATAGGAACCAACGGAATTTCCAGTCGATGGATCAATTTCCAGTGCAGGCATCCCGGGCAACACCGCTGGCTACGCATCAAGATGTCGTTAGGAGGCAGTAATGTTCGGGCGACTGTTTTTAGAACATTACCATGTGGATCATGTGCTGCACAGACTTCTCGGCAAGTTGGCGGTAGGTGTCATTCCCGGTGTATAAGCTAGCTCGTGATTAGATGTGAACACTTGCAGGGCTCCTGAACCCACCTTAGACGATTCCACTCCAGGGTGAGCTGTGGGTAGAGATAGATGGTTTCACTGTGTCACTCTCAAATGAAGTACGAAGAAGCGTACAGTACCGGCTTCAGCAATGTTCGACTAAGAGGGCCATCAGTAGGTCGAGTACCACTAGGTCGCCATTGAAACTCACCGTCTCGTTGACGGGCGTGTGGTCAGTAAAGTTCAGCTCGCGATAAGGAATTGAATTATTCTGTGCATGACGTTCACGTCAAACGCTCCAAGAGGTGATCACCGAAAATCGCCCACCCCGACAAATGCATACGCCATCTGTTGCGCGACTTGCTCCGCTTTCTGGACCAGTACATCATACTTGTATCCAGAGAGCTCGTAGGCACTCAAAAGCCCTCCAACGTGACGGATCGTTGTTTCAAACAGGCTAGAACCGGCGTTAAAACCCCCGTTCATCGGACGTACAGCGGCGTCTTACCTGACCGTGTCATTCGTCTGCGAAACGCTAAAGTCCACCGTCGCGACGTGGTCGACTGCTTCTTCGAACCAGTCGTGGAAACCCATGAGCCACTGTAGGCACAGACACACGTGAGTCGCCAAAACACCGCAACTCGAATGGGACGCGAACCATGGTACCCAACGCGTCCGAAATGGACGCGCCCCACCCGTTCAGACCATCGTAATACGACACCGAGACTGGAAGCAGATCATCATGACCCCATGCATATGTCCTGCATCGCAAGTGAGAACTAGTGTAAGCTGCACTCAAAAGGACACTGACTGGTATGCTTCGTATGACTCGACAAAGAGATCCACCACAGCCTGTTGGTGTGTAGAGGCGTTGGACGGGAGTTGCAAGTTCGCCAGTTGCACCAGTCCGCCGTTGGCAAGCGCAGCGACGGATGCAAGGACAAGCCAGCGACGGGGAGTCATTATGACGCGTCCAACTTCGGTGAGTAAGGGAGAAAGCGCTTTTGTTGGCCGATTCGTGTTCAAGGTGTAAAGCTTACTTTATAACGTACCGGACCCTTTATATAAAAGGCGTCGGATATGACTCCGCAGACTGTGGGTGTCACTTTGCGACACCACCACGGGTCATTCGAGAGTCGTGTCAATGATGCGGCTAGCACGAAAGGAAATTCAGGGTCCTAAAACTGAGGTGATCTACCCTCGGCTAAGTCGTGGCAATCAGATGATCGGGATCAGGAGAGATATGAGTTGGCAGAGATCTCCAAGTCCGCCTTCATTGCCCAGTGACATCTGACCAGTGACGAGTGGGAACAGCTGTTGAAACGTTGGGCTCATATGGAGAAGTACACGATCTTACGGGAACTGATGGTAGCAAGGAGACCATCGTTCCCTGTGGCCGTTCTTGGGGTTGGTGAAAGTCAGGGAGATGAGGTCCGAATATGATGTGAGCAGGTCAACAAGTATACAGCCATCCGAAAGCGTACATATCATTCTTGGACTGTTCTAGTTTGGACCTCGTGCGCGTGCATGTACCAGCACAGCCGACACAAGTCCAGAAATATCGTTTGCTTGCACATGTGCATCAACCACGTCCCCCAACTCCAACTCGACTCCTCCCAGAGTGACGTCCGCAGAGACCAACTGCCGTGTGTTTGGAATAAAGAGCAACGTCAACACTAAATTGTTTGGCTCAGGAGACGCCGAGCCTGGTGGTGGAATGATCGAATATGTCAATTGCAGTTCGTTTTCGGATTCGACGTGTGTGGACTTGAGAGAGAACCAGGCGCGGTGGATCGACAACGAGGACACGAACCTGTCCGTTCGTGACCCAGATCAGAGGTGACACCGACAAGAGTGGGTTGGCCATTCCGTACCAGCTGTAGAGTCTTCCGACCCTTGGATCCTCTTCCTCCCCAGCCTCTTTCCCCACAAGTTCGAGCTCTGCGAGTCTCTCCTTTTCTATACTTCTCAGCCGCTCCAGCTCCGCCATCTCGTTCTTTTTCCGTTCTTTCATTTCACTTATCCGACTGTTCAGTCCCTGCAGCTCGTCTTCCATCTTTTGCATTTGCTCCACCTGTCCATCCAAAGCGGACGTTGCGGATGTAATGGTCAACCGAGGGTGCGGGTGAGCCTGGCGGAGTCGTGTCAAGGCAAGGCGTGTATCGAGTATCTGGGCAGAGAGCGTCGTCGCAAGACTGGTCAACGAGCGTGCTTTATGATAGTCTGCTCGGCAGGTCAGGAACCGCTCCACAACACAAACATTGCGAGTATCCACCGACCTTCCTCGACGAGTGGCGCCAACGTCCGTATGTCCTCTTGCTGCTCTGCAAGCTTTGCCTTTGCCTCCTTCAATGCACGCTTCTTCTCTTCGTTGCGCAATCGGAGTTCCTCGTTCGAAGAGGCGGTTATGAGTGGCGCGTCGTCGGACACGATCGTCTTGACATATTTGTCCTTGGCTTTCTGTTCCAGATACTGAAATTTCAGTTGGCGGAAGAACGACTAGCGGGTCCATCGTCAGCAAGTCGCCTGCCTGAGTAGAACTGAGCACAGACGGTTTGAGCTGCGAGGTCGCTGGCGACTACGGCAGGATCGCTCAGGGCGTCCTCACCAGCAGGCAAGTCCTCGATCCCATCGAAACGATGAGATTTTAGTTGCGCGCGAGAGTTGAGAATGTGCAGGCTGGCATCGTCGAGAATTGCTTGAAGCTGTTTCGATGGATCCAAAGTGGACATCTTGGACAGGCTGATCAACCGCGTCCATTGGACCCACGCGTTCAGTCACGTGTACAACTCGGCGGTGTCACGTCAAGCGACGCATCTCTACCGTGTTGTTTCAAGGGGGTGCCACGACGTAGCGGCGGAAAACAGGAAATGAAACGATATTGGTCTACGTGCTCGCTCTTAAACGATGGCTATTGTCGGAGGTAGACCTTGTTCTGCCAGCGAACGAATGCGTCACTTCCGTCAATGCATTCGTCACTATCGCTCCATCAATCATGCTTGCATGTCACTTGTGTGTCATCCGTCCTGGCGGGAAAGTGACTTTGACAATGTGTCCGAGGCGTACATCGCGAACTTCTACACCGGGTCATTTAGCAGAAAGTGGCCCAGGTGACCCACTTCATCTCGCGTTTCGTGGGCTCTGCAAGGGTCACGAAGCTCTGGGTGACGAGTTGTGTTTCCGAAAAGCATTGCAAAGAGGGAGAGAAGGAACAGGGCGTAGATACCGTTACCCTTCCTACCATCAACTCGTACTTTAGGACGACTCGCTCCCTTCTGATCTAGATGGTGGCTCGCGCAACGGATTCTCTTGTCGGGCCTGCTCAAGCAAATCCCCAAGACCTCGATCTCGCACTGCTTTCTGTAAGCAAGCCCATGTCAGCGAAGCAGAACCACACGCACGAACAAAAGTTGCACTCACATGTATACACTCCTTGTACTGAGCCCAGACAGCTCCGCATTTTTGCTCGAATTCCTCCGCCTTCTTCTTGGCGTACTCGTTCCGCTCGCCATGCGGGACGTTCTTGGAATGTGCAATGGCGGGCTCGAGATATCCTTCGAACCATGTATTGAAGCACGCGTCATATGCATGTTTGAGGGGGGTACATTCGGGCGAGAGTGAGTGCGCCATAGGAATGGGGGTCTTGCCAACAGTTGGGACGAAGCACACTGAAAGTTAATGGTGCTTGGTATCTCGGCTGGCTTACATCACAAAGCTTACAGCAATTGATGTACTGCAGAGCGAGATGATAGCAGTGCTAGACTAGATACATAACATTCCACTGCGCCAGTGACTCAACGACCTCTCGAGTACGGATGGAATCGACCCTTTTTTCGATCCCCTCCTCTGTCCTGTGACGGACGCGTGGGTGGCGGCAGAGGCGCCTTGGAAGATGTAAAAGCAATCTGTGAGCGTTTCGACTGTGCTGCTGACGCCTGTTCTGAGCGCGCTTTTTGTAGCTCAGCTTTGAGGAGGTACATATTTTCCGAGAAAGAGAGCCGTCATTGGGCGTAACCACACAAAAGGGCAACAAGGGGCATGAACATGAGTCGAACGAGACTACAATACACCACGTACCTATTCGATCAGCAAACCATTCAGGTTCTACGTCATTTGGGTCCCAAATACTAGTCGGAAAATTTGTCGTTCGTTCATCGACGTCGACAAAGTCGACCAGCGTAGCATAGAGGTGAGGGTTCCGGAACGATCGGTTTGACATGAGAGAATCGTTGAAGTGTCTGGGATTCGCGGGATCGCGCTTCAACGCAAGGAACTGCGTTACTTTTGCCTATGATATATTTAAGTGGACTGGTAAAGTAACTTGCAAAGAATTGCCCTACTTCAATGGCTGGATCACACGGTGCCGTGGATTCAGCGGGTATTCCCCAGTCTACCATGCCTGGTATTGATGACGGTCTCGAAAGTTCGCGAATCCGTGCTAGCTCATGGTCTCCAGAGGAACTCGGGGTAGAGGGTAAGTCTTTCAAGGCTTCTTCAGGTGTGAGTGGCGAGGAGGCTGATTGCGATGGTTCTGACACAATGTCATCGGATAGGTGTGCTCGAGGATGACTTTTCGTAGGTGCTGGTCGACGAACGATGACTTGGTTTTTTGGAAATAGTCGAGCTAAAGAGTGATGACTACTGAGGGCACCCAGGACGTATTACGTAGGACGTACCATCTGAAGATGAAGCAGAGAGGTCCTTTAGTGGCTTATCCTATTCCCAAACAGAAACACAGCCAACAACGAGGGAAACGCTTGGACAAAACCCGGCAGGGAAACTCTTACATGGTTATTGGCGTGGCCAATGCCAGCAGACTTGGAGGTGGAGACGACGTTGCCCTCCGAGTCGCTTTGTGAGTCATCACTGTATGCGACCAGACCTAGGAGTGTGTTAGACGTTACCAGTAGCAGTGACATGGCGCTGCTCACCGTGCATGGCAGCGCGCACAGAGGAAGAGGTCCAATACCGAGGATTGGGACTCCGCGTGATCGTGTTGAGCGAGGTGCCGAGTTGCCGAGACACACTCTTGAATGCGCCTCTGTCAGTTGCTCGTTTGTCTCGCCGTTTGGACGGTCTGCAGTGTTGCCAGTGAGCAGGTCGTCGCCGACTTTTATGGCAGACATGCATCTAGCTCGGGCCACACCAACAACTGGGCCGTTCTCGTGTGTGCCTCCCGGTATTGGTTCAATTACAGGGTATGTCCTGGTACTGTACAATAAACCACTGATACCAACGATCCTCAGCACATGGCAAATGCCCTAGGAATGTAATTACGCTTCTCTTCTCGCGTTTTGTCGTGATACAGACTCTCCTTCCCAGGTATCGCACCGTGAAGCGTCTCGGCATCCCTGACTCGAATATCATCCTCATGCTCGCCGATGACGTCGCGTGTAACACGCGCAACAAATTCCCCGGGAGCGTATACGCAAAAGCGGGACGTCACCTGGACCTCTACGGTGATAACATCGAAGTGGACTATCGTGGCTACGAAGTGACCGTGGAGAACTTTATCCGCCTCCTCACAGGTATGTCGAAGTTCAAATCATTCTCTCTTGCACCAACTCTCCATGCAGGACGAGTCGACCCATCGGTCCCACGCTCTAAGCGACTGCTCACGGACGACCGCTCAAATGTCTTCGTGTACATGACCGGACACGGTGGGAATGAATTCCTCAAGTTCCAGGACAACGAAGAGATCAGCGCGTTCGACATTGCTGACGCCTTTGAACAAATGTGGCAGAAGAAGCGGTAAGAAACCAGATGCGCGTTTGACTCATCCCACGTGCTAAACAAGTAAATCGTAGGTATAACGAATTACTCTTTATGATCGATACCTGCCAAGCAAATACCATGTACTCGCAGTTCTACTCCCCAAATATCCTGGCAACAGGATCATCAGAGATAGAAGAGAACTCTTACTCGGTGTGTTACTCGTTCAACTCGTATCTCCCAAGGGTCTCATCGTGAGCAGCACGAAAACGACAACGATATCGGCGTATCCGTCATCGACAGCTATACCCACTTTATACTTGAATTCATGGAAGGCATCAACAAGACAAGTCTGGTTTCCGTACAAGACTTGGTACGCACTCTTACCTCGACGATATGCCGTCAGACATGCTCACGCCTTGAAAGTTCTCGTCTTACGATCCCGCTGTGATTCGCTCCCATGCCGGCGTGCGCTCAGATCTGTTTCGACGGCCACTGGACAAGACACGCGTCACTGACTTTTTCGGAGGTGTCGCTCAGGCCGAGGTGTTCCCTCCTGCCCAGGAAAGTGCGCAGACTGTCCTCCCGGAAAACGTACGACCGCCGGAAACATCGCAACACGCAGCAATCCCTCCCGAAAACGACCTTGTTACTCTGCATCACAATCCCGATGGAGTACGGGACAACAGTTTTCCGTTGCTGCAGAGCGAGAGTGAGCTCTGGGACACGAGATGGAAAGACATTAGGAAATGGACTTCTCTCTTGTTGGTAGCATCCCTTGTGACCTGGGTATCGTTTGCATGATAGACCGTGATAGACCCTTGTAATTCTACAAATTTCGCCAATGTCGATACGTCCAAGGAATGAATGCGATCCTTTCGCTCGAGTTCTCACCTTCCTCCTTGACGTCAAAGGAGTTAGGTATACCCATGTTCCTACTACAATAATGCACAAGATAGAACCTGAACTATATACAGAATACATGTAAATCACAGCAGCGTGATGCTCCAGTCCTACGTTGCCCTTCAGAACTCCTGGTGCTCTTCAGCATTCCATTTCTTGTCAGGATCGTACATCGTCCCGTCCTCAGACATGCACCACTCGATCACCGCACAGGGAGGCCACAGACCTTCAGGCTCGTCGCCAGCATCCTGCAGGAGCAGCGCAACGACGCCGTGCGCCGGAACATCGTGTGCTGTAAAGTTTCTCACCGCGGTACCATTGTTGGTATGCGTCCAAAGGTCCTGAGTGCAAGTTGAGCACAATGGCTGATGAACACATCGAGGTCTGAAACCTACCCGGATGGAGTATTGCCTTCCGGCTCGAATCCAGGGAGACTCTGTCAGGTTAAAGAACATGGTTGCAGGTTCATCCAAGGTGTTAATCTACTTTGCCTCAGTAATGCAAGAGGCAAGCAAGGCAGAAGCTACTCACAAGCATGAACACCGTGCCATTCTGGCTTTCACCACTCCAGTACTGTGCGGGGTGCGTTGCATTGCTCACGTAGTCGGGCTAAAGTTGGTTCATATCAGTGAGCCAATATGTACGAGTGCATGTTTGCTTACGTTGATACCCCATCGGAAGGGCGAAATGCTCGTACCCACCTCAGGGTCTTGGTTGATAGCAATAATTTCGTGGTTGGTAAGGATCTCTAAGGATTCCTTGCTTGCTGACTCCAGCTGAACAGAGAGCCCGTCTTTATACTCCGCTTCCACTGTCAGGGGAAAGCACGTACATCGAGACCGAGGAAGAGAGGTGATTTCATGAGAGCCCAGGCGGTGAAATGTGTCTTGGTTTCTTCATATGATAGATCGCCATTCCCTCTTATGGTTAACATAAGCAGGGGTGATGAGGCACCAGATACGTTACTCACACTTCCAGCTAGGAAAATGTGAGGCTAAATTCAGTTATATAGGTAGAATTACTCACCATATCCATATCGTTGTGACCATAGAAATCAGTGGCCCAGGTGTAAAAAGAATTTCTAGAATACCGTTTCAGAACAACTCAGACGAAGTGGCAGGTAAAGTTGCTGACTGATTGATAAGGTTCGCAATCGAAGGCCAGTTTGCTCCTAGGGGACTCGGTCAGCGGCGATCGCAGTACACAGGAATAACATACCGATGTCACTTGTTGTCTGACACGCAAAGCTAGTTATGAATGCGCAGATAGCACACCGTTAAATCACTCACCCGCCAACTTTGGCCATACTTCCTTGCCCAAAACCATCCTTGCTCCTAATTGAACATATGAGCATGAGCACACGACTCGGACGGTTTGCATAACCATACCCTTCCCCACTGACACATTGACAAGAATAAAGGTGGTCTGCCAGAAGATTTGGCGAGATCCTTGATGGCGTTTGCCATACGTTCGTACCCTGTATGACAACCATCAGCTCGACACTTAGATAATCAAGGTCGTCAAGGACGAACTCACGACCCATGATATTCTCCCTCGTAATGTTGTCGAACGGTACGGCACAGTTGTCATACCTGCAATAAACAAAAATCAGGGCCATAGCTTCGTCACACAGGCGGAGTGTACGCACTTGAGGTAGTCAAAACCCCAGTCTTGGAACAACTTTATGTCTCTATGAAAGTATGAAAGGACCGTTTGGCTTGAGTCGGATATAAGGCCTGCCTTGCTTCATTCTGATACGACCCAGGGTATAACTGGCAAGTAAACCACCCCGAGTCGCTGTACTATTGCGAAAAGTGTCAAAGGCGGGAGAGAACAGATGGGTCGGATCTCACAATGCCTGCTTTGCTGCGGATCCTCGATATGAACGCCATACATCAGTGAGGTGCGCTGTGGACTCACAAGCCCAATTCATGAATCTGGTCCGTCAACGCATTCATTCCCGAGGGGAACCTAGCCATGTCTAAAACAACATCACATCTCCACCTAGACTACACGCGAAACAACGCACTTGCGACAATATCTCCAGCGGGGCTCCGCTTTTTCTCCGAGTAACAATCATCGAGATTGATATGATCATACCCCGCGTCCTGAGTTCCGAAAGTGAGTTCACACAACGTCACACGCGACGCTGTTTGATACGAACCGCAAGACCGAGGGATTTCATCAATTTGGCTGTCTTGATGATGAGCTCCTCATCGATGGCACACTGACAAAACAAACATGAAATTGCATCGCACACCTTAAACGACAACTCACGTAGTATGCATTCCAAGCTCATAGTCGAGATTGAGTACCGTACGACCAGCTCGACCTGACAACTTACTATTGTACCCCATGACTGTGAATAACGTCAGACGCCGCGCGGCCCACACAGCCCGTCGTGCCCACCTGGAAGCTTCCCAATTCTTTCAGTCTCGTTCGCCAGATGCGCGTAGTTGCCACGATAGACGAACAATGTCGACAATCCCAAGATTGCTGCGAGGGTGAATGCCAGAACACCATAGGATGAATCTTTTGACTTGCGTGGTGTCGGCCGCGCTTGCGCTGCACATCATGTAACAAAGTCACAGATTAATTTTGCTGTCATATTGAGGGAGCCCAGGCCTCCTCCCGTTTGCACCGTCCCACGTGGCGTCGTCGTCGAGAAGGGCGCACTCACCGAGTAAGGGTGTGCTGGATGTAGGCACCTCCTGCCGAGCAGGGCTTGACCTCGTAGTCATCGTATGATACGCTTGCCAGATAGTGACGGAAGGGAGTGAAGGAAGATGGATTTCTCTAAGTTGTCGCTGTGGGGAAAACCGTGACGTACTATGGCGGACTCATTACCAGTCCAAAAATAGGGACCTCAGTATATTTGCAGGTGGTTCCACCACTGTACTAGACATCAAAGCACCCCAGTAATCGTACGTAACGGAGTACAAGTACTCAGTTGCCCCAAAAGTATCGCTGTCTAGGAATACCTGGTTCCATTCTCAGCTGTGCATTGTGTTGCTGCTTCACCAGCGCAGGGTGGCCAAAGACCCGCAGGTTCGTTACCAGCGTCCTGGAGTAAGAGAGCAGCAACACCGTGAGGTGCGACGCCGGTCGCGGTATAATTCCGCACGGCAGTGCCATTGCTGGTGTGTGTCCAAAGATCCTAGATAGGCATGCTCAGTTGGGAATCGTAAAGGTGGGGACTACATACCCTGACAGCATACTGCCGGCCGGCGCGGATCCATGGGGACTCAGTCAGGTTGAAGAGCATATCGGCAGGTTCGTCGTCGGTGTTAATCTATCACCAAACGAGGTTAGTCGGACTGTGTCATCCTGTAGGACTATACGCGTACAAGCATGAAGATCGTTCCATTCTCACTCGGGCCACTCCAGAATTGGGCGGGGAACGAAGAGTTGTACGTCCAATCAGGCTATAACTATGCGTAAGAGTACCACCCAAGCAACGTGGAGGAGCGACCTACGTTAATGCCCCAGCGGAAGGGCGAAATGCTTGTACCGTACACTGAGTCTTGATTGATGGCGATGATCTCGGTATTCTTGAGGATGCCAAGCATCTCTGAGCTGATAGTCGCGAGCTAACATGCCATATCAACACAGCACGCGGTCGAAGCTACGCATGCATAACTCACGTTGGTACCAATCAATAGGGGTGCTTTCATGAGTGCCCACGCTGTGAAATGGGTCTTCGCTTCATCGTAGGTGAGGTTTCCGTTTCCTATTTCAAGCTGACTTTTGTGTAAGTAATTCATACCAGAAGGATCCGATAGGGGATAAGTACCATATCGGGGTCGTTGCGTCCATAGAAGTTCGTGGCTTGAGTGATGAAGGCAGCACTAACGGGCTGGTCAATCTCTCTTCCAAACAGGCTATGCAATGGGAAGGCTTACGCATTAATAATCGACGCGATGGAGCTCCAGTAAGGTCCGATGTCGCCGTTAATCTAATCAAGCCATTACTCAGTCATCATGATATAATACTGCGCTTGGCTCGAGGTAGTTAGTACTCACCCTCCAACTGTGAGCCATGGAGGCACCCCACCTAGAGCAGTCAAATGAACTCGTGAATGACAAAAAGCTTAATTTGGACTCACAGCCAGACTTGACTCTAAAAACCACGTATAAGCAGAACGATACAAGCCCACACATATTCCACTCACCCACCCCCATTCGCACAAGCTAAACGTGAAGGTAGTCTCGGTCTGTTCAGCAACCATAGCCAGTGCATCCGCCATTCGTTGGTACTCTGTATCATGTTATGATGAGTGGTAGGTGCCGAAATTGAACAAAATACTCACTGCCGATCATACCCTCTCGGATCACATCATCGAAGGGAACTGGAAGAATCTCAGCGCCATGGCAACGACACGCAGAGTTCTTTTGATCACTCACTAGCGCAATTATCATACCTGCACAGAAACGAATTAACAATATTTCGGGGGTGATACAGTGACAACACCCACTTCAAGAAGTCAAAGCCCCAAGATTGGAACGTGAGAGCGTCTTGTTCCTCATGCATGAAGGAACCGGGGTATCCTGCGCACGTGAACCACCCGGAATCAGAGTACTGGGGGAAATAAATCGATCAGATATCACGCGTTGTTCAGGCAACTTACGATGCCAGCATGACTACATCGCACGCAATGAGCATTTCAAATTCTCTAGAACGAGATTGTTTCGCTCACAAGCCCATCGAATGCAGCTGATCGGTAAGGTTGTTCATGCTTGGGAAGCGTATGGGATCTAATCAACAAGGCAGGTTCTTGAGAACTGGTGCTACACAGAAAACACAAACTTACCAGAAAGGACTTCGCCCGTGGAGCTACGATTCTTGCTTGCCCAACAATCGTCCAAGTTGACGTGATTATAGCCAACGTCCTGTGAGATCATAAGCTCGTCCGTCAAGTGCGTAGGTCCAAGCAACCTCACCAAAAGACCATAATCTTTCATGTACTGGGCGGTTTGAATTATGAGGGTCTCATTCACGTTGCACTAATTCGACATGACGAATAGACATTAGCGAGAGACGATACGCAGCCATCACGCATAACCCACCTGAAATACATTCCAGGCTACCGGAATATGATTGGGTCAGGTCTGAAGTGGCTAAAACCAGAACGTCGCCTACCATTGTAGCCCATCACTTGGTAGCAATCAGCTCCTCTGCGAAGTCACGACAGTGGGTCGAACAGCTTACCTGGAAGCTTTCCAACGCCATTCTGCAGTGCCCTCACGGACGACGCAGCGGAAAGAATACTAACGACGGTTCCCAGAGTCTTGAAAGACGGGGACATTTCTAGAAAGTGGTATGATTTCGTAGGCGAGCGCTCACCACCCTTTTAAACCCTACGTAACGACATAATCAGAACCCTGGAACCCAGGATGCATCTGATGACTGATCTCGAAGAAACGCACCGCGTGATACACAATAAGCTAGAACCTTTGCCGAAACCCCTTTAACTGACCGTAAAGACCCGAACTTGACGCCCGATGTACCATTAATAGCCGGGCGTTTATACGACCATGCGAGCTCCAGAGCGGACAACCGGAACTGAGGTCAAAGATTGATACGCAAATACAAGCAGGTTGCGGTCATAAATGTGAGGGTGTGAATCTACTTTTAGGGGACCAACACTGAGTGTTGATATAAGCAGCTCAGCACGACAGTCAAGAACTGCAAGTCTCTGCACCTACATTGGTGTCCCAGCAACCTTCTTGAACGGGTAACAATGCCGTACGTTGCTCCGAACAAATCGTCCCACATTGATCACCCGTTTTGTAGTCCTCTGTACGTGTGAACCAGCACGGGGATGGAGAAGGATCCCCGCACATGTACCACGGCCAATTCATCTCGTATCAAGGTGCTCATTACCTGATGCATACCCCACTGTGATACCGGTAAAGTAAAGGGATTGACAAAGCGGGCCATCAAGGCGTCAGATGATTGGACCACCATGTGCATCGACAGAGAACTCCATCGTCCGAAATTGTGCGTTTCGATGATAGAAAGAACTCGGTAGTATGGCGGCCTGGAGAACCGCCGTTATATTGCATGACGAGAACTTTGATACAGTACTTGACGGAACTGAGCTGAGCCAAGACATGCCAGTGCGCGACCCCAGACAAGAGGGTCAATCAAACAAGTCCAAACACGATCTGTGGCGAGTCACCGCGTGCTTGATATCGCTCGACCATCGCCATCATGAAGCTCGTCAGGTAAATATCTCTCTTTGGTGCGCGTTCTCATGTTTTTCTTTGATTTATACCATCAGGTTCTTGATGAAACTGAACAATGAGACCGTCTCCATCGAGCTTAAGAATGGATCAGTCGTACATGGTACCATCACCGGTATGTTTATCGTTGTCGTTGTGTCCGTACGCGCCACGTTAACCCCTCCGTGATAGGCGTCGACATGCAGATGAATACGCATCTCAAAACTGTTAAAATGACGACACGTAATCGTGATCCTGTTTCCCTTGACTCGCTCTCCATCCGCGGAAACAACGTTCGTTATTTCATTCTCCCCGACGCACTTCCCCTGGACACGCTGCTTGTCGATGATGCACCAAAACCAAAAGGCAGGAAAAAGGACGATGCTCGTGGGCGGGGCCGTGGGAGGGGGGCAAGCATTGTTGAGCGGGGACGCGGACGGGGCAGAGGCCGTGGGCGAGGGCGAGGATTCTAATCGACTACCCCCCAAGATTCAAAAGAATGCCGAGTGCCTGTTGATTGCATGTTCTCTAATTGTTAATACTTGCTAAAATATGGTTGCAGGCCACGGGGAGCTTGGCTTGTATCTTTTACTGTTGTCGATTATATATTTTTGCGATATCCAAGATGTGCGCTTGAAGGGACTTGTGACTGAGGTGGCTGTGTGCCCTACTCTTGATGTTTCTCGAGAGGCTCGTGTCTCGGACGTCGACGGGAACGTTACCTCAGACTATCCGCCAAATTTTGGCCTCCGGAAAAGACATCGGGAGCAAAGTACATGTCCATGGCTGGGTCAAGTCCGTCAGACGGCAGAAAAACGTTACTTTTGCAGTCGTCAATGACGGCAGTTGCGCTTCCGGCCTCCAGACAGTCCTGAGCAACAGTCTGAACGCGAATTTTCATGGGTACGTCTGTTCTCCGTGATCTTGGTTCCGACGATGCCGTTAACGTATGCAAATCCTGCAGTTTGACCAACGGCGCAAGTGTGCGCATGACGGGGACCATCGTAGCCAGCCCAGGTGTCGGCCAAGCACACGAACTACAAGTGGACTCGCTAAAGATACTCGGCGAGTGTAACCCAGACG
>JBBPNN010000543.1:0-20955 GCA_038090935.1 Hortiboletus campestris | reverse complement strand
TCTTTTGCCAAGGAAACACCTCGAAGTGGGCCGAGCTTCTCCTGATGGCTGAGTTCTTGCATAACTCAGCCGTCCACTCCATCACTAACATCATGCCATTTTCCTTGATGCATGGGTACGAACCTCATGCCTACCCTCCAATTGGAACCACCTTTCTTCCCGCCTTGGAAAAGCGGTTAGAAATTCTTGATGCCGCACGAAAGGAGGCAACCGCCGCTCACGCCAAAGCCGCTCAGACCATCAAAGAGCGCATTGGAACGAAATTTACCCCATGGAAAGTGGGCGATAAAGTCTGGCTCGACTCTCAATATCTCAAGTTCAACTTCCCTTCTCGCAAGCTTGCTCCACGCCGTGAGGGACCATTTGAGATCAACGCTGTTATCTCCCCTTACGCCTACAAACTTCGTCTTCCTCTGACATGGAAGAAACTTCACAATGTTTTCCACGCCTCCCTCCTTTCAACCTTTACCGAGACGGATGAACATGGACTGAATTACTTCAATCCTCCTTCCGAAGTCATCGAAGGAGAAGAGGAGTATGAAATTGAGACCATCCGTTCTCACCGAGGATCTCCTGGATGCCGCCGGTTTCTTGTCTCTTGGAAGGGTTACTCTCGCGCTGAGGATACTTGGGAACCGGAATCGCATCTCTCGCACGCAAGGTACATGCTGCAAGCGTACAAACTATCCAGACCCAAGGAATTTTCTACGGTGACTTCCCCCTAGTCCTCGTTGTCCCCGTCGTCACCTCCGGCTCCACCCCATCCACCTCCGCCGCCGCCCCAACCTCCGGTTATCCCATCACCCCACTCCATGGTCTGATTATTCAAGAGACAAAACACTTTCCGCGCCTCCAGTCGAGTTGGATCCTCCCATCCCTTCTTCCCTTCATGTATCCAATGAGGATTATACACCATTACCTCAAAGGATTTCTTCACTATTTGACAGGGTCAGCGTGTTCCCTTGACATTAGCACGTTGGCTCACTAAATCGCCCACGCACCACAATGGGCACCCGACGCTCCGACACCCTCTCCTGGAGATCCAGGATTCTACGCGTCAGGACTAGGATGACCAACACAGTCACCAACACCAAGCACAAGGTGATAAACGAGATGGTTACTAGAAGGAATTGATACATGGGGATTTCGATGAGGTCCACACACGCTTCATCACTCATCTTTTAACCTTCTCCGCAGTCACCTTATCTCCCCCGTGCTGTGTCTGCAGTCTGCAGTCTGCAGTCCGCAGTCCGCAGTCCACAGTCCACAGCTCCAACTCCACCTGATCCCGTTTTGTTCCGAAGAAGTCACGGAACTCCGCTCCTTCTGTGCTTCTTTCTGCTCCATCCGACTTGTTCTGCTCTCCTGATCTGGATTTCCCCTGGGTACTTAAGCGCCCAGGGATTTTTGGCTGTTTCCTCAGTTTCTTTGATTTTTCTTATGTCTTCTCCTTCTACCGTAGCATCTTCCACCCCTTCCTCGACTGTAGTCTTTCCCCTCTCTTGCCTCCCCTATTTTCCAGTTCAGGAATGCCATGTTATCTTCGCATCGATCCTCAAAGACCCAGTAGCGCTCCTCCCTATCGAACAAAGCGTGGAGTTTAGGAACAGCAGGGCCATCCTCTGCGAAGGTCTCATTCGCCTCTACCACAACTACTCCCGTGGCAGACTCCATTTGGCAACGACCGCCAACCTTTCACCCACCGACGCCCTTCGCTGGAACGAGCGGCTCATCGCTCAGCAGTATGAGGTCCTCCACATCCTTTCCAATACCAATTTCTTCCACTTTTTCCGCTTTGTCCCTGAGGAGATCATGCAGCGAATCTTCTCTGCCGCTGCTGGACTCTGCACTGAGGAGCAACGAGCCCAGCTCCTCCACATCACCACGCCCCCTACTCCCGAAGCCTCAGACTCCTCCACCCTCGAGTCATCTTCTGTCAACTCTGCTCCGAACCTTGACTCCAGAGTTGCTACTGCAGCGACCTCGGAAGAAAGCCAACCCCCTGTGACGCCGGAACCCATTCCCGTTCCATCCCCACTTCACTGACGCAGATCCCAACCTACCCCTGACCTCGACTTCTCTCAGCTGGCCGTCACGCTTGAACCCTTATTCCGAGCAACAAACGCTCAACTTGCCGCCACATCTGTCCGAGGAGTTGCGCTCCCTTGATGTCGCAATCACGCAGCTATCCGCTGCTTCGTATGTGGCAGCCCCAGCCACCTCCGTCCCAACTGCCCCACCTACCAGTGCCCCTACTATAGGGTCTACGCTCCCGGACATATTCAATCTGCCTGTCTGGTCTACCTCTCCAGAGCCAATGGCAGGGACCCCAACGAAACCGACAGCGACGATGGAAGTGTTGGATTCTGAGACGGTGTCTCAGACATACAATGGGGGTAATGTTACAGAAATCCCCTGGATGTCCGAGGCCGAGGAACATGAGTTCACCTCGTGGATTTCTTCTTCTTTTCCCGAGGACTCCGATTCCAATTTCCTCTGATTCTTCAATCTTCCTTCTGATTCTTTTGACACGTAGATGGAGTTCCGTTCACCTTCTGATCTTCTCTTCCAGCTGGAACTCCTGATCCTTTGCACAGTCCGCAGTATGTCTTCCTTTTGTTCCGTTCCGTTCCGTTCCTCCCCTTGACCCAGTTTCCTTTACGGATGTATCCCCTTCTAGAATGGCATTCCGCTGTTCCGTTTCCCCTTTAGGACTCCTTATTCAGGGTCTGCTCATATGTATATAAACGCCCAGTGTACTTGTACTTTTCCCCAGTTAGTTCTATGCAATACAAGTGTAGTATCTAGCCCAATCCGCTTGTAGTCTTGCGAGTCTACTTGTCGAGACCCTTCTCATAGTCTCTTCGACTTCACTTCGCCGCAAGGGTAACGTAGGACCTTGGGATCAATAACCTCCGACTTTCTCTGTCGTTCATCACGTGACTCTTGCCAATAAAGCTAGGTTCTACGTTTAGCGTAACATCTTCTATCTTGTGATGAGCAAGGACAATGTCATCTTAAGACTTCTGTGGCTCTGCCACAACAATCTGACCGTCAATTGGTCAACTGGAATGGTCTCCTTACTGCTAGTAATGGGGATCTCTTGACCCAAAGAAGATGTTGAAACACAATGATATCTTCTATGATATAACCATGTCTCTGAGGACACCATCTTTGATAAACTGGTCAAAGACC
Source organism: Hortiboletus campestris (assembly GCA_038090935.1). Classification (NCBI taxonomy): domain Eukaryota; kingdom Fungi; phylum Basidiomycota; class Agaricomycetes; order Boletales; family Boletaceae; genus Hortiboletus; species Hortiboletus campestris. Next base: position 17,760 of record JBBPNN010000543.1, on the reverse strand, counting down.
TGGCCATATTTATGGGAGTGCTTCTTTTTCTGGACATAAATCACATAACCATCTCCACCACAATAGTCTCAGAGCAAGAGAAGAAGAAGATCAAACTCCCTCCAGAGTTCACTGAATTTTGTGATGTCTTCATGAAAGCCAAGGATGTATCCCTTCCTTCCCATCAACCATTCAACCACACCATTGAGCTTGATGACTCATTTGTTCCTATTGATTAAAGGTTCAGTCCAGTCTGGTTGCACTTCCAAATTTGGATGCAACCAAACCAGGACTGGTCCTCAAGTTTGGTCCAGAGAAGGCCAACTGAACCAAAACTGACCACAACTGGTTGCCATTGGTTGCAGCAGTTGGTTGCAGTTGGTTGCAATGGGTCTGCAATGAGACCGGTTTGCAGCTGGAGGGACTCATGAAGATTCTAGCCACATGTATACCTTATGTATACTACTACATAAACAAAGTCTGGGACTGAAAAAAAAAGATTGCATCCTCATCTTGCCATTAACCTGTGTTGATCCTGTCCTTATTGTCCTACATTGAAATGTCTTGCCTGTCCACTCATAACTGGCATCCAACAGAGAAGGCAGCTGTGGGCATACTGAGCCACACTAAGTCCATCCACTCATGGCCACCTAAAAGCAGACCGCAGAAGGGCAGGAAACATTACCTGTCAATGTCAGATGAGTCATCAACCACATACAGTGAAGAGGTAGCAAACTTGGACTTGGAATGACGTACCAAGAAATCAAAATCCTCTTGTCATTCTCAAAAATCCAAATGTTCCCATTGAAGCACCCACACATCCGAGTCAGAACCACTGGAGACCAAAAAGATTAAAGGTGATGATGGTGTCTCCAATATTGAAGAGGTGACTGTGTTGTCAAGATGTGCAAGCATCACCACATTTGTCTGTAAACAATGCTTACATATATGAGGTTATAGGATGAGAGAAGTGATGTGGAAGCCCACCACTGCATTAGCATATCAGAAATTACTGTATTGAAAAAAAGAGTAGCTGATAACATACTCACAATCTTCTCAGACCATATCACAGTAAAGTTCCACCTTTCCAATGGAACAGTCAAGACGCTGAAAGAATGTTGGTGTAATGAGTGCAAGTAAGTACAGTATCTGTGAATGATGTGAATGACTTAGTACTTACCTTGGATGATGTAGACAAGACAACATCTTTATAGTGGAGAATGGGAAGCAAAAGGTGTTTCATGTTGGGAGTAACTTGTCATGTCATCAACATATCCAAAGTCATTATGAGTTGTATGCACAGCACTGTAAAGAGCTCAGTATTCAAGAGCACCACTATGCAGTTCCAAGATCCCTTGTTTGAGAGTGCCAGGTGAAGAGGCCAGGGAAAGGTGGTCAGCTGGAGTTGCAGGAAATGTTTGAAAAGGCAGCAAATTAAAAGTTTTCAAGAGTGGAGGTCATGAAGGTGGTCGCCAAGTTTGTTGTTTGTGATGACCAGGTAAGGTGGTGTCATATCAGTAGAGATAGGTGGTGCTGATCTGTTGTGCAAACAAAACTACATTTAGAAATTGTCTAGTGGCCATGCAACCAAATGCCTCACTGGCAGACTTATCCACCATACATGATATCACCAACTTCATCCACAATGCATTCATCAGGGCTTTGAACGACTTCAAACTGAGAATTCAGGTAAGTCATCTTCCTTCTAGACCATCCAAGTTGTTTTAATTCTTCTCTAGTCTAGTCACACCAGTTGTGTTTCAATGACAACAGATCTATGGTCAGTTGACCAAACCAAGACATTGTTCATGGGAATTACAGCTCATTGGATCAAGAGTAACAAGAAAACTGGTGCTTGGTCCTTGTGCTCCAAGGTTATCACATTCAAAACAATTGCAGGCCCCCACAGTGGTCGCAACTTGGACTGCTACTTTGTCAGTCTGAGTGAACATGTTGGCATAATCACTCAATCAGATTCAATGGTATGTTCCACCTTTTTTTTTGCCATTCTATTATTCATTGCTTAACTTCCAAGCTGCTCTGTTGACAGCAGACAACACCAGCAACAACAATTTGATGTGTGATACCATTGAGTCTATTCTTGACCACTAGTCCATCTATTCATTCAATTCATTCACACAATGTCTCCCATGCCTCATTCATGTCCTCAATCTTGCCATCTCTGATGTCTTCTCTGCAATAACCAACATTGGTGCTGTTGAGACAACCACAGCAATCTGGGAATTTGATCCCAATCTCCCTCAAAATTGAATTGATGGTGGTTCCCTTGATGTTGTTGCTACAATACACACTCTCACCATCAAGATTCAAGCATCTGGTCAGCAGATTGCATATTTTGAGCACTTGCAAGCCAAGTGTGATGTTGAGACTCCACCCAATATTCCTCTCTACAGCAATATTTGATGGGGGATAGCAGATGGGATGCTTGGACAGTCATATCGTTTATGACAGGTGTATTATTTATCTTATTTATCCTGTGTACTTGCTTTTTAGTGCTAACATGTTTCCTAGGCTATCAATCTTTTTGTCCGTTCTGTGGACAAACTCTTTGGTCCTATCACCTCCATCTGACATGCTGGCAGCCCAATGAAACAAGTTCCATGGATAGGATTTTCTCTCAAGCCAGGTGATTGGGAGTATGTCAATGCTACATGCATGCTCATATCTGATGTGAACCAAATCCAGCACCTCTTCTTCCATGAGTGTAAGGCAACCCTCTGGCAAGCAATCCCAGTGTTTGAGGAACTCCAGTCTGCCTGGGAGGCAAAACATGACCAACAACAGTTCAAACCATAGAAGGAAGCTCTCAATTGTGGCCTTAACAAGATCGGCAAATATTACAACAAGTTTGATGAAAAGCCAGTTTACATCCTCACACTCAGTATGTGTTTCATTTATATGGTCCATATTATCTCATGCTATTGCAGTTCTACACCCATACTATAAACTCACCTACATTGAGATGGCCTGGGGTGGCCCTGAGGAGCAAAAAAAGTAACAAGAGGCCAGGAACCTGAATGCCAAGGGACTGGCTGTTACGCTAAGTGTAGAATCTAGCTTTAATCGGCAATAGTTTTCATGATGAACAATGAGTAAAGTATCCCATTGCTAGAGGGCCACAACCTTAAAGCAAGAATCAAAAAGTCTTCTTCACTTGGTACTGTAGATGGAGAGACTATGAGAAGGGTCTTGTGTAGTAGATTGCAGTCAACTAAACAGGTTGGGCTAGAAACTACACTTGAATTGCATAGAACTAACTGGAGAAACTACAAGTACACTGGGTGCTTATATACTATGAGCGGACTCTGAATAAGGAGTTTGAAAAAGGAAACGGAACAGCAGAGTGCCATTCTAAAAGGGGATATCTCCATAAGGAGAATGGATCAGAATGGATCAGGAATGGAATGGAAAGATAGAAGACATATGAAAGGGGAAAGAGGAGTTCCGGTAGGAAGAGAAGCATGGAAAAGAATGGAATTCTGTTGGACTAAGAAGAGGAATCAGAAGGAAGATCAAAGAAGGAAAGAAACTCGGCATAGTCGGAGTCCTTGGGTTCCCATGTGATTATTCATGAATTGAACTTGTGCTCCTCAGCCTCAGTAACCCAGGAGATTTCTGTAACATTACCCCCATTGTATTCCTGAGACATTATCTCAGAAACTAATGTCTCCATCATTGTCGGTCTTGTCGGGGTCTCGTCCATTAATGTGAATGAGGTAGACTGGACAGGAGGATTGGATATGTCCAGGAGCGAAGGCCTGACAGTAGGGACACTGATAGGTTGGGCATGTGGAACTGAAGTGACCAGGGCTTTGGCAGATGAAGCAGCACAAAGCTGCATGATTGCAATGTTGAGGAAGCGAGACTCCTCTGACAGAGGTGGGACTGAGGTGGGTGGTGGTGGCACAAGACTGGAAGACAGATTGGATAGTGTCAACCAGTTGAGAGAGGTCAAGTTCAGAAGAGGGTCTAGGTTCACATCATGGAAATGGGGTTGATACAGGAAGGAGGCTCTGTGGCGGAGAGGGGAGGCTCTGTGGTGAGGTTTGTGCAGTAGCAACTCTGGAGTCAAGGTTCAGAGTAGGCTGGGAAGAGTCAACTCTGGACTTGGTTGTCACGCTGGGGGGTTCCTGGAAGAAATGGACTCTTTGCTCCTTGTTACATAGTCCAAGAGTTGCAGCAAAGATTCACTGCATGATCTCCTCAGGGATGAGGTGGAAGAACCGCTGGAAGTTGGCAGTGGAGAGGAGTTGTAGAACCTCATATCACTGGGAAGTGAGTCTGCTGTTCCATCACCATGCATCCTCAACGAAGAACTCAGCAGACGTTGCCAGATGGAGTTGACCATGGGAGTAGTTGTGGTAGAGCCAAATAAGGCCCGAGATGAAGACCTCTCGGTCATTCTGGAATTCAGGGCTTTGCTCAATGGGGAGAAGCACCAAGGGGTCTTTGAGGACCAATGCAAAGATGACATGTTGCTCTCAAAGGGGAAGACGAGTCAAGGAGGAGATGAAAATGACCAAATGAATTGGTGCAGAGGTGTTGTAGATGGGAGACAATGACATATCAAAGGATAGGGTGAAAGGAGGCACCAGTCCTGGGTGGTTAAATACCCTAGGGGAAATCCACATTGGGAAGTCAGAAGAAGACGGATGGAGCAGAAGCGGAAAGAAGCATGGGAGGACAGAGTTCTGTGTCTTCTTCAGATCATAATGGAGTAGGATCAAGTTGGAGTAGGCACTTGCAGAACTGCGGGCACAGCAAGGTGGAGATAGTGAGGAGGGGAAGAAATATAAAAAGGTGAGTGATGATACATGAGTTAGAAAATTCCTCATGTACAAATTCCTTTTCTTGACAATCTCCTTTGCTACCCTGTGTCTGGCATTGCTGGCTGTGCTGGCCATTTTTGTCTTGACTCAGATGATCCTGGATCTCCAGGATTGGGTCTTGGAGCAATGGATGCCCATAGTGGTACATGGGTGATTCAGTGAGCTAGCTCGTTAATGGCAAGGGAACAAGCTAACTTGGTGAATAGTGAGGAAATCCTTTGAGATTGTTGCATACAATCCTCATTGGATCCATGACAGGAAGAAGGGATGGGAAGACATGGGCTGGCTGGAACAGCAAAAAGTCTTTTGTCTCTAAAACAATCAAACCATGGAGTGGGGCAACAGGGTAACTGGCAGCTGGGAAGGAGGTGGTGGTGGATGGGGTGGAGTCAGCAGAGACGATGAGGCAGAGGACTAGGGCGAGGTTACTGTAGCAAACTTTTTTGGTCTAGAAAGTTTGTAGGCTCATAGCATGTATGTATTTGGCATGTGATAGATGGGATTCTGGTTCCCAAGTATCTCTAGCACAAGAGTATCCAACCCAAGAGACAAGAAATTGGCAGCGTTCAGGAGGTCCTTGATGAGAACAGATGGTCTCGATTTCATATTCCTCTTCTCCTTCGATGATCTCGGAGGGAGGATTGAAGTAATTTGGTCCATGTTCATCAGTCTCAGTGAAGGTTGAAAGGAGGGAGGCATGAAAGACATTATGGATCTTCTTTCAGGTTGGGAGAAGATGAAGCTTGTAGGCATAGGGAGAAATGACTGCATTGATCTCAAAAGGTCCTTCGCAGTGAGGGGCAAGCTTGCAAGAGGGTAAATTGAACCTAAGGTTTCAAGAGTCGAGCCAGACTTTGTCTCCCACTTTCCACAGGGTAAACTTTATTCCAATGCAGTCTTTGATGGTCTGAGCGGCTTTGGCATGAGTGGCAGTGGCCTCCTTTTGTGCAACATCTAGGATTTCTAACCACTTTTCCAAGGCGGAAAGAAAGATAGTTCCAATCAGGGGATACACATGGGGTTCATACCCATGCATCAAGGAAAATGGAGTGATGTTGGTAACAGAATGGACCACAGAGTTATGAGAGAACTCAGCCATAGGCAAGAGTTTGGCCCACTTCGAGGTGTTTCCTTGGCAGAAGATGCAGAAATAGGTTTCAAGTTCTTGGTTAACTTGTTCAGACTCTCTGTCAGTCTGAGGATGATAAGTGGTGGAGAGGGCAATGTCATAAAATAGGAGTCGGGTGAGGTCCTTTGCAAAGGCAGAGGCAAATTGAGGTCCATAATCAGAAATGACCTTGTCATGGAGTCCGAATTGATAGAAGACATTCTTGAAAAAGAGGGATGCTATCCCTGCCGCATCAATAGATTTGTTATAAGGGATGAAAATCACCCTCTTAGTAAGCCCATGGTTGACCACGACCAGCACAGAATCAAAACCAGAGGATAGGGGGAGGTTAATAATCATATCACAGAAAATCTGCTGGAATGGCTGACTCGCAAAGGAGGAAATAGGACAAAGACCGGGAGCCACTGGATGAGTGTTGATCTTGTTGGCTTGGCAAATAGTGCAACCAGTGACAAAGCAGCGAACAAAGGTGGTCAGACCAGGCCATCAATAATCACACTGCATAAGGTGAACAGTGCAGAAATACCCTCCATGACTCCCAGCAGGCAAATTATGGAGGGACTGAACAAGGTCCTGTTGGGCAGGCTCCAGAACATAGAGACAACCATTGAAGTACAAGGCACCATCAAGGAAAGTCCAATCCTTTGGCGAAGCACAGGAGAAAAGCAAGTTGCCTTCAGTTAAGGCTTTGACAGCATCAGAGACAAGGGGATTGATCCTTGGCAGTGTGATGGGCAATCTTCTCAGCAATGAGAATGTCCATTTGCCCAATAATGATGTCAGAGACGTCCGTGGCAATGGGAGAATTGGGAAGGAGAGTGATAGCAGTGTTGTCAGTGGATGTGTCGACAACATCCCAATGAGAGAGCACATCTGCAGGACCCATGGCAGAGCCAGGCTGATTGTTCCAACAGAGGTTGAAGTCCTGCAAGAACATCGACCAGCAAGCCTGTTGATGAGAGAGATTCTGAGGAGACTTGAAGTAGGTCAAGTTTCTATGGTCCATGATCACCATAACCAGGTGATGAGTGCCTGTGAGGTATTGCCTTCATTTCTCAAGGGCTCATATGATGGTGAGGAGTTTGCAGTCATATATATTGTAATTTCACTCAGTGGGAGCAAAGGTCTTTGAGTAGTAGGTGCAGGGATGGAGATCACTGTTGCCATCTTTTTGCATCAGGATGGCACCTGAAGCACAGAGAGCAGCATCTTTGATCACATAGAATGGATGATTGGTGTTGGGGTATCACAATACTGGTGAAACAACTCTAGAGCGTAGCTCCTTAGGTTGCCAACAGATCCTTTGACTTGTAGAGAAAGTGTAGAGAATAGGCTTGTCAGGCCAATAGAGTCCTTCTTATAGTGCTTTAGGGGTAAACACCAAGAGAACTAGACTGGAGTTCTCTGGCATTGGCATTGAGCCTTAAGTATCTACTGGAGGTATGTACATGTTGTGACTGTATCTAACGATCCGGGAACAAAAGGGGAAAAGGGCATAGGGTGAAATGGAAGTGAAACATGTGAGGCCAACACACAGTGTGGCAGAATGGAAGAGAAGCGGAACATATGTAAAACATGTGTATCAAGGAATGGAAGAGAAGCGTGATCAAACGCTTCTGTGAAAAAGGTGAAACATAGATTGTGAAACGGAGAAGATGAGAAGTCTCATGCGTGAAATGGGGTGAAGAGGTGAGATGACTAAGACACACAAGATAAGGGTGAAGTGTGAAAAGAAAGGATTGTCTGTTGTTATATGTAGAAAATGTTAAGTCCAACAAACATAGGGGCACGGGAATATACTGATTGTAACAACTGGCTGATGAAGGAACACGTCCTTGAGTTTCTGAAAAGAAGCCTCATGATCCGGTAATCACTGCCAGGCAGCATTCTTCTTCATCAAAGAGAGAAGCAGCTGCACAATGTTTGAAAAGTCCAGGATGAACTTCCTGTAAAAATTGCAGAAGCCCATAAATGAGCATACTGCACTAATGGAGCCGGGGGAGATCCATTCATTGATGGCAGTAAGTTTCACAGGGTCCATGGAAACTTGGCCTTCTCCTACAATCATTTCAAGGTACTCAGCTTTGGGTGCACAGAATGTGCACTTTTCCAGCTTAACGCCTAGCTTGTGTTCTCTGAGGTGTTGGAGAACAAGACAAACTTGTTTGATATGTTCATTGTAATCCTTGGAATGAACCATCAAGTTGTCCATATAGATAATAAGCCAACCTTCCATGAGATAGTTGGCAAAGATATGGTTCATGAATGCTTGGAATGTCGAAGGAGAGTTACATTGCCCAAAGAACATGATGGTGGGTTTGAAGAGACCAAGAGGGGTGGTGAAGGTGGCCTTCCATTGATCCTCAGGGCAGATTCTAATATTGTTGTAGCCCCATCAGATGTCAAGTTTGGTGAAGTATTGAGAATGCCTCAGTGTATCAATGAGGTCAGCTATTCAGGGAAGGGGATATGCATTCTTGATTGTGTGAGAGTTGAGGTACCTATAATCCTGACAAGGATGGTAGGTTCCATCTTTCTTCGGCACAAAAAAGAATGGAGAAGCTTGGGGAGATTTTGATGGAACAATCTTCCCTTCTCGCAAGTTTTCTTCAACAAAGCCTTTCAATGCCTCCATTTTCTTGGGGTTCAAGGAATAATTCTTGGCTTATTTCAGGATGAACAATTCATCAAGTTCAATGGTGTGGTTGAATGGTCGGTGAGGAGGAAGGGGAACATCTTTTGCTTTCGTGAAGACATCACAAAATTTGGCGAATTCTGATGGCAGTTTGACAATCTTTTTCTCTTGGTTGATGGCGATTGAGGTTGAGACAGTGGTTCGGTTGATTTCTAAGAGAGGCAGCACTCCCATAGACACAGCTAAATCATTGACCAGTTGGTTGAAGATAGCATCCTTGGAGACATAGTTGTAACGCAAGAGATATTGCTGCATTACGGCATTCTCTTTCAGTCTTGATATCCCTTTGACTAGGGGCAGTGAGACCGTTCTGGTTGACCAATCAATGGTTGGGTTGTTGTGGCATAGCCAAGGAAGTCCTAGAATGACATCCTCATTGGCCGTGACAAGGTAGAAAAGTCTTTTCTCCATGTTTTCTCCAATATGAAGATGAACAGTCATTGTCCTTCATATGAGTCCTTCTTGATTGACAGTTCCATCCATGTTGTGGGCTGTCAGAGGTTTCAGTAGTTGTTGCATTGCCCAGCCAAGCTGATGGACGAGGGCAGTGCTGATAAAGCACCCAGTTGCTCCACAGTCGATGAGAGCATGCATTTCAGTGATTTTGCAGTTTGATCTGGAAAGGGAAACAGGAATCGAGATCAATCATGCATTTCAGTGATTTTGCAGTTTGATCTGGAAAGGGAAACAGGAATCGAGATCAATTATGCATTCTTTCCAGATACAAATACAGGTGCAATCGTAAAGGAGGGTAAAAACGCTGATGCTTTCCCTCCATTTTAAACCCCTGTGGTCCCTCATTAGCCCCTTCATTATACTGTAGTAGATAGTGGGCTCAATGGTTTCTTCTTTGGCCACTGGTCTAGCCACGTTCTCTGTAGCTTCAACTGGAGTTCCATCTTCGTATGCTTCCCCATAGACAATCTTGAAAGAGTTCACCACCTCTGTGTCAGAGATATTGAGCTTTCTGGCATATTCCTCAAGGAGTAAGGAAGGAACAGAGACCGTGGTAGCCCAAATTCTCAGAGCTGATGGAGCAGGAGATCAAGGAGGAAATCCTCAAGTATCATCAGAGTGGGGATGCTTGATGGTGCAACATCTGACCTTGTGGCAAATGAAGCACTTGTTGTTATGCATGTGCTCGGCATGTTGGATAGGGATAGGGGTAAGGTGGATTGCATCAATGTCCATGGCATAGGGGTCACGACAAGAGGAGGAGATATTGGAAGAGTAGTGAGTACCTCCAGAAGGAATGTAGTGGGAATTTCCAGAGCACAGATGTTTCAAGCACTGAACCACATCATAGAACTGAGTGGCTTTGTTAAGCCACTTCTTAGCCGTTTCAGGTTCATCCTCTACAGCTATCATCTCGAAAGTGAGATCGCTTGTCACCGCTTTCTTCAACAAGTCCTTTAAGACATGTTGATCCGATATCCCACTCCTTCTGGCTTTGAGTTCAAAAGTGGAGCAGAATCCATGGAAGTCCCCTTTGAAGGGCAGCCCTTTCATGTGTACATATGTCTGATAAGGCTGCGCGAGCCTTGCTGGTTCAATCTGTAGGGAAGAAAACTCTTGCAAAGTTGTCCAAGTACTTCTCCATAGTTTTCTCATCAGCTGAGACTTCATCATCCAGCATCTTCTTGAGCCAGCCCTTAGAGAAGATAGCACCATGCCCCTTGCTCATCTTGTTACAAAGAGTGAGGATTTTGACCTTGCTGGTGCTGTATTGTGGCAACATTTGAAAGTATGCCTCCATTGTGAGGACCCATTGTTGGACATCCTCGTTCTGGCCAGAGAAGTCATCTGGCAGGCAGGCCTTGAGCTTGGCCCTATTGGCATGATGTTTATCATCAGCCATGTCATTGTCATTGTCATCAGAGTGGTAAGAGTCAGAAGAGTTGGAGGAATCAGAAGGGGAAGAGGGCAGTACTGGAGAAGGATCAAGGGATGGTGGTGGAGGAGGAGGCTGAGAGACAGAAGGTGGGTGGGAAGGAGGAAGAGTGGAAGCATGAACTTGTGGAGAGTTGAAGGGGGAGGGCAAAGCTGAGGAGCCAGGTACACACCTGCTTGAACCCAGATGACAAGTATGTAGATCCAGTTCAGGATGAACAGGCGAGAGTTCTGGTGGAGCAGGAGTTGATCAGGGTCAAGAGGTCTCCCTGTTTTCTTTGTCTCTAGTGGTGTTTCTGAGGAGGTGTTCAAGGTTGATTCTATGCATGGTGGGAATGGTCTCGTCCTTCTACCAAATGGTAGGGACAGAAAAGCAGTTAGTTCCTTTGTTACACTAAGCATAAAACCTAGCTTTAATTGGCAAGAGTTTCATGATGGATGACGAGTAAAGTATCCCATTGCTAGAGGGCCGTGACCTCAAAGCAAGAATCGAAGAGTCTTCTACACTTAGTAGGCAAAGAGACTATGAGAAGGGTCTCACATAGTAGAACGCAATCTACTAAACAGGTTGGGCTAGAAACTACACTTGAATTGCATAGAACTAACTGGGGAAACTACAAGTACACTGGGTGCTTATATACTATGAGCAGACTCTGAATAAGAAGTCCAAAAAGGGGAAACGAAACAGTGAAGTGCCATTCTAAAAGGGGATACTGTATGTTTATAAGGAGAATTGAATAGAATGGATCAGGAATAGAACGGAAAGATAGAAGACATACAAAAAGGGAAAGAGGAGTTCCGGTAGGAAGAGAAGCACAGAAGAGAACAGAACTCCGTTGGACTAAGAAGAGGAATCAGAAGGAAGATCAAAGAAGGAAAGAAACTCAGCATAGTTGGAGTCCTTGGGTTCCCATGTGGTTACCCACAAATTGAACTTGTGTTCCTTGGCCTCAGTAACCCAGGGGATTTCTGTAACACTAACACCATTTGTCACCACTTGAAGAAATCTGGGATGAAGGCTGTAGTCAAGTCCAAATGCCCTTTACTTTCTGCTAAGCATTGCAAGGCTTGCTTGGACTTTGCTATTGCTCACAAGAATTGGACTATAGAGGACTGGAAGAAGGTCATATGGTCTGATGAGACCAAAATCAATCACCTAGGGTCAGATGGACGCAAATGGGTGTGGAAAAAGCCAGATGAGGGCCTTAGTGACAGGCTAGTGCAAGGAACTGTGAAATTTGAAGGAGGATCTGTGATGGTATGGGGATGTATGACTTAGCAGGGAGTTGGCTATGCTGCTAAGATTGATGGTAGGATGGATGGAGACCTTTATCTTCAGATTTTGAAGGATGATCTGGTGAATACTCTGCAGTATTATGGTCTTGATCCATCTGACATCATCTTTCAGCAAGACAATGACTCCAAGCATACTTGTAGAAAGATGAAGGAGTGGTTAGAAGAGCAAGATTTTGAGACCATTGTGTGGCCTGCACAGTCTCCTGACCTCAACCCCATTGAACATCTCTGGTGTTACTTCAAGAAAAGGCTGGCAGAGTATGAACATCCCCCAAATGGAATTTTGCAGTTATGGGAGAGAATTCAGGAGGTATGGGAGGGGATACCAGTTGAGAAGTGTTAAAAGTTGATTGAAAGCATGCCAAGGAGGGTACAGGCTGTGGTGAAGGCCAAAGGAGGATACACCAAATACTGATATATACCAAATATTCCCTCAGTATCAAAAGTCCAAAAACTGTTCCAATGGTGTTCCCTATTTAAAATGGTCATATCTCCACAGCCCCTGGGCCAAATCACATCACCCAGGGACCGATTTGTAGCCAGGAGTTTGTGCTCTATTTGGTCTCACCAAAGCGAGGTGTAATTCCCATGGGTGATTGCGGGGCACTTTGTGCCCCAGTTTTGGGTTAGTTATTGAAATGATTTTTGGAGTCACTGTATGCATGTGAACTACAAATGGGCAGATCCCAATACCTGCCCTTCTATCTCAAAGGCTCTCTGAGATCACCTCAGAGGACTTTTTGGGACTGTTGGACTCCCTGGACAGTTTACTGTACTTTTCATATGGGTTGGTCATGTGGGAAAATTGGTTCCAAACCACACTCCATCTCTCATTGACTCTGCTTGCTCAACCACTTGCTGAATTTCATTGGAAAGGATACCACTCAAATTGCATACCACCAGCAATTCTGTTCTGCATCAACTGGTTGAGATTGGTGCCATGACCAACACAACATAGATAAGGTTATGTTTGCACCACTTGGGGATATTTTGAAGGATAAGGTGTTCACTCATTTATCTCAACTCAGCCCTCCAGTTGTTCAGCCTTCTCATCTAGAAGAATGGCTGAAAATCAAAACAGGTACTGCATTTACAATCATGCAGTACATTATAGCCAATTTAAGTGCCATCAACTCAGGGAAGTACATATTCCCTCAAGACCATGATGGTAGTGCTTAGATCCAGTTTTCATGTATTTCACATCTCAAGTATACAATGGTTTTGCAGAAACATTTCAGCTTCACATGTCACATTCAGTTGATAATGGTTGCCAACCACCCAAGTCCCTCATGTGGCCCATCATCCAATAAGCCCATCCTTCAAGTTGTTCAGCATTTATTGAACCCTCACACCTTCAAGACATATTTCTGATTGTCATCCTGGATTAGTCCATGTGAACCACTAGTCTTTTGATGCCATAGTTTATCTAAGGCTATTGCACCTTGACCATCTTGTCCAAAACAAACCCCTCAATGATAGCCTCTGCATGCTGACCCTCTGCTTCGATCTCAGCAATAAGCTGATGCTCAGCAGCCTCCTGCTCAGCCTTGCTCTTGCCCTTCATCACAACCTTGCTTGCAGCAATACGTCAATGGTAGTCACAATACTTGTCATCCGTGCCAAACAGGCGATCGCACCACTGGAAAGAGGTTGAGTAGTTGTTGGTGAACACCATGTGGTGGAAATCATGGTGCTTGGCACCTGACCAGAAAGGGACAATGTGCTGCAGCAGCCAGGGAAAGTCTGGGGGTGGAAAAAATAAGACAATGCTTCTCAAACATGTCAAACAAGACGAACCATAACTCCTATGTGCATTAATGGCCTGGAACAGACAGAGTGTGATCCAGATGTAGACAGTGAGGATGTGGAGGTTCTGGATAAAGTAGCAGTAGAGGATGGGTCCGGCAATCATACCGGTGCCAAGGATGAACACCTTGCCAGAGTGGGCATACTCAGCAGTAAGGCCAAAGGGCACTGAATACTTGTGGTGGAGCTTGTGAATGTGTCTGTACAACGGTCCCCAATGAAGGGCTTGGTGAGCTAAACAAGTGGTCAGAGAGGGCAACCATGGGAAAATATATCGTACCAAAGTATTAAAACATGTCTTCAAACACAAAAAAGATGGCCACTTGTGGGAGCATGGTCTGCCAGGATGGGAAGGGCACTTGGTATGTTTGCATACCAAACATTTTGGCCTTGGGATGGAACAACCAGATCTGGAAGCATTATTCAGTGCATTTGTGTGGTCAGAGTTGCAATGGGACTGACAAGCAGGCAATTCAATGGTGAAATGGGAGAAAAGGACCTGCTTGGTACACTCCCATTGCTCTGCAGCAGTGGAAATCTTGTTTGATTGGAGCTTCCACCTTTGAAAGTATGGCATGGTGTCAATAATGATCCAAGGAACACAAAAGTCCAAAGCAAACAATCTTGACGTTGTCAGCAGACATCAGCATGCACTGGATGTGTGACTCACTTCATGTATCAAGAAACTCATAAGACCAGTTGCAATGATGGGGTTGCTGATCCAAATGTACCATGCAGCCCAGAGCTGCTCCAACCAGCTGAGTTTGGATAGATCAAGATGGGCATAGAGCTGCTGAGCAGACTTATGGGCAGCTGCCACTGCTGTCGTGTTGAAGGCCATGGTGAGGAGGAAAGAGATGGAGAGCCTCCTTACATTGAAGCTCCTTGCACACCTCCAACCTGATTATTCAAGATGGTTCCTCATGTGTTGTGGAGATTGAAGTTCTGGAGAGTCAGAGTCTGTTGGATAATAGCCCATTGCATCTCTGGGCTGGTTTTCTGGCCTTTCCACATGCCTGTGGAGCTGTTAGAGGTCAGTATCTTTCTGCAGCATTGAACTCCAAATTCAACAATACCAAAATCACTAAAACTTGGCCGATCTCAACTAGTTGATGCAGAACAGAATTGCTGGCAGTATGCAATTTGAGCAGTATCCTTTCCAATGAAATTCAGTGAGTGGTTGAACAAGCAGAGTTGATGAGAGATGGAGTGTGGTTTGGAGACCAATTTTCCCACATGGCCAACCTGTGTGAAAAGTACAGTAAACTGTCTAGGGAGTCCAACAGTCCCAAAAAGTCCTCTGAGGTGATCTCAGAGAGCCTTTGAGATAGAATGGCAGATATTGGGATCTGCCCATTCATAGTTCACATGCATAAGTAGGGAGTTGTTGAACGTACTGGCCATAAGACCAAGTATGCGCTTGTCTAGCAACTTCCATTTTGCTTGATCAGATGCATTGCCTTGAGTAGCATATAGGAGAGTGCCGTCAATGAATTCCCAAACAGAATACGCAGACAAAGTGGTTTGGATCCTAAGTCACCAAACATCATAGTTTTCTTGACCAACAAGGATGAAGATGCAACCAATGAGATTTGTGTCAAATTTGACTTTGGAGATAGGGAGTACCATTTAGAGGAGATCTGAAAAGACATCATCAATAATGAACGTTTCAGCAAGATAAGATATAAATGAAGAAGTGATAGCCCCTTGTCCTGATCCTGGTTTCTGGTGAAAGTGTTTATACTTCTTTCCTAACCCTTTTCTCGAAATACAATACAATCTCCATTGTTCCTTAGATAATCTAACTCATGTAGATGGTTCTCAATGCTGACTAGGCATCAGCAAAAAGGTGTGCAATTTGAAAAAATCAAAACACATCTCCACAAAATAATGCGGATTATCAATATACATACTTATTGGTAAAGATACATATACAAGCCGTCTTCATAGATGTAGCCTGGTATAAGTCAATTTGGCTCCAAAAAGTCCTCAAGAACATGAAATGGAGTGATCAAAGAAGGAAAATAAGAGCAAAGAATAATCTTGTATCCTTAAAAGTGGACACAAGTAGCAAGAGAGTGGTAATATGTCTTGGTGGGGAAAGCCCAACCAGCACCCTCATAAGCAGAGCCAATAGTCTCATGCTGATACATGAAACTATTGATCAAGGTCACAGACCTGATCCGGGTCTTACAAGGTCTTATCTGAAAAAGGATAGACCAAGCAGTCAGCTTGCTTCACCTGCACTTTAATCAGAGTGCAGTGCTTCCAACTCTGGAATACTGGTTCCAGGTGGATGTCTCACATTTCCTCTTCTTCATTGTCTCCACAGTAATTCTTCCATGGATCCTCGATGGAATGTCATGTCCACCAAGTTCTCCAATCTCCTGGACCTAATCTCTGACAATCCTAAAACCTCGTGAAGCGGAGTTCCATGACTTGTGAAGGAGGTAGACTGGCCTCAACCATGAGATTGGCCAGAAACTGTACCAAGTTCATACTGAGCAAGTCCATCAAGATATTGCTCACAAAGTTGTCTTGTTGATACAGAAGTGGGTTCAGGGGAATCGATAGCATCAATATAGGCATCTTGAATTGACAATAAAGGTGATGGTGAATTAGGAGGTGTGGAAGGTAGTGTAGATGGTGATCAACATAAGGATGGGGGTGAAGTTGAAAGTGCAGTAGGAGGAGCTTGTTTAAAAGCAGTAGGAGCTCCTGATTGAATGATCCTATGCATGACAAAGGGATTAGATAACAATTCAGATTGAGTTAGATCTGGACTGTAACATCAAGGGACCACAGCTCCTCAGTCATTGTGATTACAAATTTGTGCTCATTCTAAAGGACAAGAACAGAGAGGACAGGGCAAATTGAACAGAATACCAGGTGGAACAAGCTGATTAGGATCAGCAGCAGGATATGAAGGTGGATCTTGTGATTCTGGGGCAGGCTCAGATGAAGACTCATGTGGTCCTAAATGAAGGACAACCCCAAGGGTCATATAAGCTTCTAGAATCTGAGTAGTAAGATCAAATCGAAAGCCATCGCATAAGTGATTGACAATCAATCTCCCAGAGTATGCAGCAAACTCAATGAGTCCATCCTCCTCAACGATAGGAGTAGTAAGTGCATAATTAAATGCAGCAGCAACCATAGATAAGGTCATCACGAATCCTTCAACCAACCATGAACCATAATGCAAAAAAATAGCAGGCATCATGCTAGCAATATGATGTACTGCTTTTTAAGCAGGGCTCATAACCTATCGGGATAACCTGATTATGCAGGGGCAAGAAGGGTAATGAATCAGTGGGAGATATGCACTGATAGGTTTATGGTTGGTAACAAAGAATAGTCTCTGTAGTGTGAAACACAAAAGAGATAGTCTTCAGAGAATGAGAATAGTGGATGGAACAGACAATATCCTCAGAGGATCTAAGTGAGGGGAGAGAGTGAAGGACAATAGAAAGAATAGTTTTCATTACTGAGACAGGCTTAAGGCCATGTCTTATATACGTTCAGTGATGAAACACTGATGTACATAATACATGTTTCAGATATGAAACATGTAAGAGATATAAGGGATAAAACACGTGTCAGAGATGAAACATGTAAAAGAATGTGAAACATATAGTAAAACGTGTATCACATCTTATGTATAACATAGTGATGTCATAGTCTAGACTGAAGATAAGGATAGCTTATCTAATAATGGTGAGTAATATCGATAGCATAAAAGATAAGGTCATAGACCATTCTAGAATCTGGTATCAGGAATGAATATTAAAATATGAAATACCAGAATTCTCAACATCTGGATCATGTGCTGGAAAAGGAAAGAGAAAGGCAGTGGTGAGTCCAGCTGGTGAATCTCCCACCAAAAAGACTGCTGTCCATACTGAGGATGCCATGGATGTTGGTGATGATGATTTCTGAAGATGCACTTGTTGAGAATTCTGGTATTTCATATTCAGATATTCAATTCCTGATACCAGATTCTAGAACAGTCTATGACCTTATCTTTACGCTATCCATATTACTCACCATTATTAGATAAGTTTCTCTTATCTTTGGTCTAGACCATGACATCATTGTGTCATGAGATGTGATAC
>JBBPNN010000542.1:0-20973 GCA_038090935.1 Hortiboletus campestris | reverse complement strand
TTTGTTGTTTCAAACAACCGCTCTTGGCACCATTGACCTGCATAACATGCTGACAAAGCTGAGCAAGGTCCCCGTCTTTGCTCAGCAGCCATTCAGTGACGATGCATTTAAAGCGTGAGTTACTGCCCACTCTTTCATAGTTCTTAACCCCCTTTGGACCCTGTACCACAACTGTCGCTCACTGCCAACCTCTCTCGTTCCCTTTGGTCTCTATTCAGACTCTTTACACACTTTCGTTACCACTTCAATTCTTTTTCGTGTCTCTCTCGACTCTCAAGCTTCCCTCGCTTCTTTTTTCTAATCTCCGTTCCTCCCTCATTGATTCTCTCTTTCTACTCTATCTCTAACCCCAAATCCTTTTAATCCATCACAGATTATGGCCAAGCTTCTCGATGAAACACTGCAGCCATGAAATGCTGTGGTAATGTTGCGATCTTTGTCCAGAGGCCGTGTCACCCGCATCCATCACCCAAGTGAAAAGGTTCAGGCCATGTGAGGTAAGCAGCATGGCCAATCGTGCTGTTCAACTATTGACATTTGACAGAGGACCATGAGCAAGCCAAGGCCACTCACAAACAAGACGCCCTTGCCAAAGCAAAAAGGCGTGAAGAGCATACCCTCAGGCGTGACCAAGCCGCAAAGGCAGCTCAACAGGATCCCCTCAAGACCCAACCTACTGTAGTGCAAGGTATGGCTGAAATCGTCCCAACTGTGGTCGACCACGCAGTACGTCTCACTTTCTATTATTAACCATTCCACTGGCACGTAACTACCATTTTCATTTCATAGTTTATGTCTTGTCCAACTGGTGGCCATGGTATAGCCCTGACCCGCGCGAACCTCCCGAACCCACCACTTGTTGCGCATCAGGGCATCATCCCTCCTGTTCCAGGATTGGGCCATGACACAAAAGTAGAGGTATCTGCCAAAAGGAATTGCCTCCCTGGACACGATTGACATGTTCGGACAGCTACTGCCATGTCTCCGCACTTATGGCCCCAAGCCATTGCGTCGAACTGAGACGCTGCTCGTTCTCCCCAGCCGCATCACCACGGACACATCCCTACACAAGAGGCCACATGAGCTCACTCCTGAACCCATACAGGAAAAAGAGTAAGTCACAAGGACTACATCAAACAGTTACATTGACTTGAGTTACAGAAACCACCGAGAAGACCAGCCGCTCCCAAGAAAGCGAGTCCACCGTATCCTCGAGAGCGAAGATGATGAGCCATCCATGGGTGCAAAGGCCATGGCAGAAATCACAGCAGTGGTGACCAAGGGTGAATGCTGAATGACAGACACCTCTAGGCTGTCTACTGGCGGTGCAGTAACTATGCAGCAGGCCCAGTCCATTCCGAACCCCAACGGAGGCCAGCCTCCAGCGGGGGGTCCGAAGCCTCGTCCAAAGGCTGGTGACTATGACAGTCCCATGCATCGCATCCTTGACACCACCATTCAATTCTATCACACTCTTCTGCTCACGGAGATTCCTTTTCCTCAGCCACATGTAGAGATTGAGTGGGTGAAGACAGCTTGGGACTTAAGCTGCCAGTTCTACTATGGGACCACCACTACTCACAATCCAGACATTCTAAAGCTGGCCAGTGATTTCTTTGGCCAACACGAGACAAACTAACTATCATTCAGATCACGGTGCGAGCTTCCAAATCCGCGTGGACAATTCAAAACGAAAGCTCGCTCAATCATTGTGACCACGTTTGGATTTGAGTCCGGTGCTAGTTCCACTGCACAACAGTCAAACCGAAACCTTGTGACAGCACTGAAGTCCAACTCGGCATTCATGTTCCGTGTAAGTTTGATCGCTTCAAAATGTGCCCAGCGGCCTGTGCCTACACTCATTGTCCAACATCAGGAATTCCGACCCCCCTTGTCGGCATTTACAGAAACAAAGGGGTTCAGCAGGTCATCAACGAAGTCCTATTGCAAAACAAGACAGACGAAGGAATCAAGTGGCCTGAATATTATCAGCCATTCCCTATTGCAGGGTATGCTCTGGCTCTCACAGCGGTAGGAGTCCAATGCTCATCAAGAGATCATACTGACAATTATGGACCAGGTTGAGTGTGCCATTGATGAATGGGTGTCCGGGTCACGCGAATGGATTGCATTTACTGAAGAAGCCTACCTGCCCATTTACAACGTGCACATAGACAACCTGGAATTCTTCAACAAGAAAACCCAAACGCTGAACATCCTACCGATGATCATGAAGGAGGTCTACAACAATGGAAAGTAGGTGAACATATTAACCTCCGCATCCAATCACTAACTCATTGCAGGTTGCATGCCGGCGTTCCGATTATTCGACCAGTGAACACTGTTACTATATCTGCTGCAGTGATCAATGATGCCATCAATGAATTTGATCAAGAGCACGAGCAGGGAAGTGACAAGTCAGAGATACAGGATGATGCCGCATCGACAGACGAAGCAGATCCAGATCCACAAGATCTGGACTTGCAAAATGTCGAAGAGGCAGGGGACGAGTAGGTTGAAAGTTGAAACAGATGAGCGCATCGGGGCCATGGTTGGAATGGGGCGTGAGTGCTGTTGTTGCTGATAGACGCATAGTATACCCCTATGAGATGCTATATTGTTCAATGTAGTGTTTGTAGACAATACCACGGCGTGCTACAGTTTGCTATCATAGAGTCTCTTGATTTGAAGTGGCTACAGAGTACTATAAAATGGGAGGAAGTCTATGGACCCTACAGGGACTACAAGTGCTACAAAGTGCTATGTAGCATTTGTGCTTTTTCCTGATGCACTGGGATCCAAAGACACACAAACAAGTCTTTGCACACAAGGATCACTACAGCATCAACGGAGTCGATTTCTCGTCCGACTCGACTCGCCTCGTCTCTGCATCAGATGACGGGACAGCCATCGTTTGGGACATTGCAACACAGGAAAAGGTACAGACACTCCGCCACGAGAGCTAGGTCATCGCGGCGAAGTACTCGCCGCAGGGCGATCGAATCGCGACAGCCACGCGCGATTCCGTTCGAGTCTATCACCGCAACGCTAGCCGCTTCCTCGTGGACATCAAAGTAAAGGTCAACACGCAGGTAAACGGTGGTCTTCTCTGGTTCAACAACCGCCTTGTTGTCGTATCCGATGGTAAAATCAATCAGTTCGACGCATCCACAGGGTCACTGGTCTCGCAATGGCCAGTTCCCCATGCCAGACAATTCCCCTGCATTGCCCTGCCGAAGCATGGAGAATTCGTCGCATACTCTGCCGGACGTACCCTCACATTTTGGGACACGGTAACACATATCCAGATCAGTCTCACCCAACACCCTCAACACATACGTTCGATCGCACTTTCTCCAAATGACCGGTTACTCGCAATCGGTGGAGACGACGGGAAAATCACCATTAACAGTCTATCCTGGGTCACCGTATGTATCGTGTCTCGTTGGATTGTGGTGCATATGAACAACCTTCTTGTTCCGATCATCTTTTCACATAGGGTTCGATCCCTTTGTCTCGTCTACAACCCACGTTCCAGGAACCAGTCATTCGAATTGACGACGCCACGCTCGATCATTGGAAGCACAATCAACTCGCGAGCGCAGAAACATTATTGACCGCAGCAGTCAACAAGTCTCGCATTCCAAGCCATCATGCAGTCGCTAGTCGAGCTCTCGTCAGAGCACGTTTGGGGCAGTGGGACGCTGCGCTTGCCGACGCCACACAGGTGTTTGTTGATTCCCTCTCACATACGCTGATGCTGACCCTAATCTGCGCCCAGTCTATCGAAATCCAGCCGTCCACTACTAGCTACATTGCAAAGAGTGTAGCGCTTGTCGGCATCGGGGAAAGGCACAAGGCATATCGGGCGTGCGATATCGGGCTCGCACACTCTGATTCATCTCATGTTAGCTTTCTCCTTTTGATCAAGGTATGTGTGTCCGTGCACTCGAGCTTGGTTTCCTTCAGATCCTCATTTTGCCTAGGCTATCATCGTGTTTACGGCCGGTGAGCATGACGATGCATTATCCCGCTTAGACGACCTCATCGCTAGCGTACGCTTCAATGCAATATGCTACGTGGTTCAGGCACGTCCATACGCGTTACCGCACAATAGACTTCTTTACAGACATTTCTACCAGGCATATATGCATCTTCTCCTTGGAAACTCGCACATGGAGAGTGGTGACGACAGCAGTGCGATACGATCGTTTGAACGTGCACGGGCCCAGATGCGACCCTACACGAACCAACTGCTCTCTGTGATCTCATTGGTAAGTCTCCTAATGGCTATACCGCAACGCATCGAAACCTCTTGCGATCTTTGACAGATATCTGGATGGAAATTCAATAATCTTGACATCACGATTCGACAGAGTCTTTGTGAAGCCTGTATGCTGCGGGTCGTATCAAGGAGGCAGGCGAGTCTCTGCTGGATATCGTAAACACCGTCGAGGAAGAGGTCTATATGACTGGACCGATCAGCACCTGGGTTTCTGGTGAGTCATATTTCACCTTCCCTCCGCCATGCATTCGAAATTTCACCCTAGATTTCGCGCAACAATGTCTCTCCAACCCCGAAAACGGTGGTGACACAACCCTCCATTCGCTATCTCCCACGCCGATCCTGAGGGGGTGGGCAAAAGTAAAATTAGCAGGCAGTTCTTGGGAAGATGCCTTGGTTGACACTATCAACGTGAGTATCACTTTTTGCTCTGGTACTCCTCGTGGGCTTAACACTCTGTTACTCTGGAGTTTACAGCCCTGAGATTCTCGATTTATCGGGCTCTTTGCGATCATCTCGAAACACTCAACCAGATAGTGGTCGCGACCGAGTGTTTCCACCAAATGATGAACGAATTGGGAGAGGTAAAAAAGGTACAAGTTGAGCAGGCGCAATGGGTTCCCGGTGAGGGGTCGCGTGTACCATGTAAGTATTGTTGCTTATGTGGCCATTTCCTGTCAGACTTCAAGCAGCGTATCTCCGAGAAGGCAGAGCACCTCGGAGATGCCGCGATGAATTCCCAGCAACTCGACGAGGCCATCTCCGTGTATTCAGCCGTACTATCCCTGGATCCCGCCGCATCTCACATCTCCGAAAGCAGTGGTGACACAACCCTCCATTCGCCATCTCCCACGCCGGTCCTGAGGGGGTGGGTAAAATTAAGATTAGCAGGCAGTTCGTGGGAAGATGCCTTGGTGGCCACTGTCAACGTGAGTATCTTGCGCCCTGGTATTTCCCGTGGGCTTGACATTCCATTGCCCTGGAGTTTACGGTGCCGAGATCCATGATTTATCAGGCTCTCTGCGATCATCTCGAAATACTCAACCAGATAGTGGTCGCGACCGAGTGTTTCCACCGAATGATGAACGAATTGGGAGGGGTCAAAAATCTACATGTTGAGCAGGCAGAACGGGTTGTTGGTGAGCGGTCTCGCACATCGTGTAGGTATTGTTGTTTATGTAACTGTTTCCTGTCAGGCTTCAAGCAGTGTATTTCCGAGAAATTAGAGCATCTCGGAGATGCCGCGATGAATGGCCAGCAACTCGACGTGGCCATCTCCCAATATTCAGCCGCACTATCCCTGGATCCTGCCGTACCTCAAGGTCTCTTCATCAGGCGGAGCAAGGCATACACAGCCAAGGGTCTGTGGAAGGATGCGTTAGATGATGCGAACGGGGTGTGTTTCTTTGTCTCGCGCAGATTCACCCTTGTCAACAGCTTCATCATTAGGTGATCATGCTCGATCGATCCTCTCCATGGGGATACAAGAGGAAGCACGCGGCTTTACAGAAGGCAGGACGTTACGATGATGCCATTGGCACGTTCGAAACGATGCTCTTGAAGATATTGCAGTCACCCGATCCAGAAATTCGGAGTGAGTGTATCGACATTGTGCTGATGTTCATCTATCGATTCTGTCTCGCAGAGCGTCATCATGAATATGTAAATCCAGAGCAGGTTAAAGCGGCGATTCATGCGGCGATCGAGAACGCCATTCGCGAATCTCCACTAGTGCTCATTAACACCGACTCCGGTCGTCTCCTCGACAAATCTGGGCAAGCGTGCTCATTCGAATCACAACCCATATTTCGGGAGTTGATGTCCTCCATGAGCACACACATCGATCATTCCCGGATTAATCACGAAGTCGCGGAGTACTACCGTTACGCGACGTTTTCGCACAAGTGGGAAGACAACGAGCCTCCGTTTGAGCAAGTCATCCGCATCGTGGTGTACGAGCTCAACGAGTCCCTCACGCACGACAAGCTGCAAATGTTTTGCAGGATCGTACGGGATTCTGGGTTCCATTGGGCATGGAGCGATACTTGCTGTATCAACAAAGGTGATCACTTCGTCCTTCAAGAGGCCCTGGTGTCCATGTTCAAGTGGTACGAGGGTTCTGCGGTGACGATCGTTCTACTCCGCGGTGTCCGCTCTCCATCAAAGCGCGGTGATCTCATACGGAGCATTTGGAACAGTCGGGCCTGGACATTGCAGGAATATCACGCATCCAAGGTGGTCCGATTCTACACCGAAGACTGGAAGCCGTACCTGGACCTTGATATTTCGAACCACAAGGAGTCGCCCGAGATCATCGCGGAGATGGAGGAGGCAACCCGTGTGTCGGCGCAAGCCTTGATGGCACTCCGACCGGGTCTGGATGACATCCGGGAGAAGCTACGTCTAGCCTCGACACGGCAAACGACACGGGTCGAAGACGCGGCTTACTCGTTGCTTGGAATATTCTCCATGTCCTTACCAGTCGTATATGGCGAGGGGGACAAGGCACTCGGTCGATTCTTGGCACAGCTCCTCACGAGCTCTGGAGATACGAGCATCCTTGCATGGACAGGACGATCTGGCAGCTTCAATAGCTGCCTCCCTGCTAAGATTGCTGTGTTCAACCAGCTTCCGACAATGCACATCCCGCTTGCGCTCGAAGGTGCAGGAATGGACGAGATCACCACCAGATTGCGGACATCTTCACTCAATTCCACCTCGCTCATGAGGTTGTATGATCGACTTCATGAGCTCCCTGTACCATTTTTCGTGGGACAACGGATGAAACTTCCCTGCCTCGATTTCAAACTCGGGCCTTTATCGGCTTCTCGGAGTGGGTCGCAGCATGTTTTCCGTGCACAGACAGCTATTGGGGTTGTGGAGATCAGGACTGAGGACGATCTCTCTCGATTCGGTTCTCTGTACCTTGTTCATCCGTGGATCGATTTTCTCCTCGGCCAGCAGCCTGTTGGAAGGATAGCAGAGACAATACTCGAAGAGAAGCCAGACGACCACTCGTCCTTTGTAGGCGAGTTACCATCGTTCCCTGGCCCTTCCGGTATCACACCTGCAGCTCCGCAAACACGAGCAGCGCGGCTTATTGCTCGCTTTGGGCGACCTTGGTGGATCCCCTCGCGGGGCAGCGTCTCTCCGACCCCCTTCATCGTTATCGCCGACAGAAACTCAGACTCGTTCCCTGCAATTCATTGCTCGACTGAGGAGACCGTTCGGTGCGCTGTTGCTCACGCCTCACCTCGTGAATGTAGCAGCGTATCGGAGGGTCGCTACAGAGAGCTTGATCACGGCTCAGATAGAAGAGATCACACCAACGATGTTGAACAAGCTGATAAACAGTGTGCACGTACTGGACGTATTGTGACGATTGACACTATCAGTACACGATGCTTGAACTTTGCAGTTCGCTTCCCCTGCCCATCACTTTCCTTTGCTCGTTGCTTTGGTGGGCATTCCAGAATGTGCGTGCGCCGTGCCTTGAACCACAAACACTTGTTGTTTCCGCTCTCGCAAGCATCTCGTTGTACTTGAGTTGCTCGTGTTGTCATTTCATCGAATCCGCTCGTAGCCTTGTTGGTACGCTCGTTATACTGTTATACGTTGTTCTCTCAGCCTGGGTTTATTTCTTGGATCCCTATTCGTGGACCGATGGTCGGCCGGTGATGTGCCGCTGGCCACGCTGGGTGGGCACTATTGGTTTGATTCTTCTGTCCTTGGAGTGTCGGCGCTGGCAGTGGGTGATCGACGGCGAACCGCTCGTGTATGCTGGCATTGAATTCTTAGCCTAATTGTGTTATCATGCCTCAGCCATGTATGTAGTGTCTTGGATCAAGGGACGGTCGAACGCCCCAACTCCAATTTTCCCCCATCCGTCTTTTTTTTTTTTTGAGCAACCACTCGAGGGCAGCCAGTCCAAGTTTCGGTCGCCACATTCGGCAGAATGGTGTGAAAGCGCGAGACCTCGATAGAAGAGGTAAATACCTCCGGTCGAGTATGTAGGATACTGGAGGGAAGCGGTAGGTTACCAGCCCGATGCGCAAGTAAACACGACGGTGTCAAAAAGGTAGAACGTAATGAACGTGGTTGGCCTAGTCTCTACGGGCTGTTCGCCAACAAGTGGAACAAGACATGCACATTGCACGTCTCACAAATATCAACCCCACGAATATTACGCGCCCACAAACAAGAATTGGACAATAACACACAACAAAGGGTGATATCATCAAACCTCGGTACGCCTTGTGGCACTCAAGCGAGCTGCGCAAACCCGACTTGCGAGTTCCCGAAATCGAACGTGGTATAGACGCCCGAGAGGAAAACATCCCCGACAATCCAGAATGCTGGTCATCGGGTGAGAGTGTTCGGTGATCAGCATGGTATAAATCAGGAAATACTAAAGGGGAAAACTCACAATAACCCACGTCTTGGCCGACAATGCTACTGAGGCAGTCAGACGAGCCAAACGAAACCGGTCCGCGGTTGAGAGCTGAAGCAGAGATCGGGAACACCTTTCCGCCGAAGCTAAGGCTAATGGTCGGGAAAGAATCGCATGGGACTAAAGACTGTCAATGGAGCCAGAGAATACGCAGCAAGGTCCAAACTCACAGGTATAGTAACCGTCGCCGAATCTGCTCGGTGCAGTCTTAGCACCAAGGGCACTGTACAGCGTTGAAACCTGTGAGGGAGCACCAACGATGAGGGTGGTACCAGTGTCAATGATGGCATCGACATTGCTCAGAATGGCCTCGCCGTTACCCTGAACATTGTCCATGGTGACCTGCCAGAAACCCTGATTGGTCAATGTTAGTATATGTCCATGTATGTGCACCCGACACTTCGGCTGACCTGCTGCGTTACAGGGGTATAGGTGAAGCCACCAGTGTATAATCCAGAGTTGGCTCCACCAATGTATAACTCGGCTCCAGAAGACGAGAGCTTGAACGAAAATACTGGATCAGTCACCTGCCCTTCAGAGACGAGGGTCTGGAAGAGGGGGCTAGCGTCGTAGGCCGAGAGAGACTGGAACGCCATTCCCATCAAACCGTCTGCAGGGAACGCAGAGCTTTGGAACCCAGAAGAATACGTCGTTGCAGCGCCAAGAGTCTGAGTGGTCGCCTTCTTGGCTGTCAGGAATGATCACGCTGATAAGCTACAAAGTACATACGGTGAAGCCAGCAATGGACACGGTATCAGTGTATTGTTCACCTGAGACAGTGGATCCATCTCCATACTCGAGGCTAAATGTCTCACCCACGACTTGCGAAGTTGAAGAAGAAGTAGGATCCCAGAGAGCATGACCACTGCAAGTCGAACCACAGGTAGACACCGGCACGAAGAGGTCGCTGTCGTGGGATTGAACAAGGTTTCGCATATGCTTAAATAAATACCCACCAAGAACCGGTGTCGAAATCGACTGTAAGCGGCGAGGTTAGGGCAGTCATTCATCAGGAGTGCGAGGAAAACCCACCAGTGAAGGACTGAGCAGGAGTACCGACTGAAAGGGTGCCATACCAGAGCGCACTGCTGGTATCAGTCAGGGGTTCGCCAGCCCCTCGTTTTGGGGTCCCATTCAGAGCAGCAGGGTGCGTCGACCCTGTGTTCTGCTTAAAATGAATGAAGCCGCGAAGAATCTTGCTTAAAACGAAGCATGAGTGAATGCGATGTAACGGCACATAGAACATACGCCTTGACTGATGCAACATGAGAATTGAGCGCATCAATGTCAACGCTCTTGTCCGCGTTCAGCAGCCCAGAGCGTTTGGTGATTGGGATGGGCATGCCGATCCTCTGCCTAGCGGGCTGAGGGGCTGCGGCGGTCAAAACAGCCAGTGCGACAATGGACGTCGCGAGAGTGAAGCGCATTCTAGAAAAATGAATGTCACAAAGGAGGGTCGGGAGTACTTGGTGGAGTTTAGCGTTGACCTGGCCACCTTTAAAACAGCAACCCATGGCGCCAAAAACCTTGCACACGAAGTAACGATTTGCGTCAAACAGATCACGCGCTACCTGTCAGATAAGCTCCCCAAAAGTGCCTAAGGTTGCACTCTTGGATGATCGAAGGTGAATCCTGCATGCCAACTCGCGAGTGTCCATGGTTTCGGCAGGCAGAGTGTCAAAATCTGTAGAACGCCTCGAGGGAATTGCCAGACGAATATAGTAGTATCATCCGGATGGTGTCAATCGCTGTTCCTGCCTCGTAGTAGTCATGGTCGTGGGAAGCTATTGGATGTGCGCAGCATCATGCATTGACATGGATCGTCCGCTCGTCCGAACTTCGGTCGCTTGTAGCTACGACCATATGGCGATTGCCAGTGTGTCGGGGTAAAGTCCTTGGGCCTGGGAACAACAATTAGGCTCCATTTCCGAGTCTAACAAGCGGCAGGGCGTCA
The DNA here is from genome assembly GCA_038090935.1 of Hortiboletus campestris. Lineage (NCBI taxonomy): Eukaryota > Fungi > Basidiomycota > Agaricomycetes > Boletales > Boletaceae > Hortiboletus > Hortiboletus campestris. The sequence continues at coordinate 10,284 of JBBPNN010000542.1, read as the reverse complement.
AGGCTGAAGACGTGCAACCGATTGTGCATCTGATATTCTATACTGAAGAAAATCATGGTACCAGAGAGTACACGTGAGCCTGTCTCGGATTCTCTGCTGAACTCATTCACAGGAGGTGTGCAGGGATGTGAAAATGTGTTTGCAGCAAAACCGGATATGACGAATCGATCGAGGTTTGAGCCTGTTGCTGGGGTCCCTGGCCCGGGGAAGTAAAGAATGTGAACCCACGTTTGTTAGTCGGAGTTCGGATGTCGCAACCGGTCAATTTAGACCTTGCCAGAGTGTCGAAAAAGGGTAGGATCCGAATTTCTCTTGATGTTGGGAGCGATCCTCGGTACTCGAACCTCAATCGCTGACCTGCAGAGATATTAGGGGAATTACTGGTGTCACAGGTATGCTCACATCCCTCCGTGACCGATTACTGTAAAGTCACCTCCCATTATTTTTCCTACCCCATACGTTCCCGTTAGTGCCAGACTAACATTTGACCAATTTCAGCACGATTGTATGCAGAGCCGTCACGGTGAGATCGCACCTTGGGAGTCTTCGTGGCACACCCCACTCATGTTATCCTCTGCGTTACGTCCGATCGGCGCATGACCTACGCACATACATACTAGCCACACGTCTGACTCCGAGAGCGACGTGCACAGTGCCACATTACTATAACTCCTGAAATTCCAAAAACCCAACCTACGTCGATGACTCCGATGAGCATAAATTTGCTGATGCTTTGCTGAATATGTGTATGTGTCATACTAGTCTTTCTTTCTTGTGATCAGCTTCCATTCCATTGCGATCACAGTTTTTTTTTGTTTCTTTCCCTCGGTGTTTCATCTCGGATCAGTAGCAACGGAACGCGTTTTTGCCAGGGCCACATGCTACTAACGGGACTACGAATCAATTAGTGACGGCGAGGGAGGAGAGACAACCACACCGCGGCTTCAAAGGAAGAGTGTGATACCCAACGGGCAGTGTACGGGGTCGGCCCACGTTGCCGCTCTCTTTCGGGTCAGACAGGACGCTCCTGAGCCCATGTATTAGATGAGGCACGGGCAAAATCGGGTTGCTTGGTTCTGAGTCTTGGGGCCCCATATGCATGCTGTCAGCAACCTGTAAAACTGACATTGTACCCGTAAATGAAGTAACATTGCCAAGATACCGATGACAGGCCGTGTTCCTGTAGTAGTTGCAATGGGAGATGTGCAGGGCGAACTTGCGAAGGGGGCGTTCGGTTCTGAAAGATGATGGTTCTTCTGGAGAAGAGTCTGAAAATATTGAGTGTGCGCAGTGAGTGAGCAAACGGCTGGCTGGCTGGATCCCCAGCTCAAAGCTGTAGAACGACACGGGTCGCTCGTCTCTGACCAATCCCACCAATTATCATGAGAGGGTGCGTGTTAACGAATGAGATGGTAGATAAGTGCGTACAATATTGAGTGGATGCAATAAGTTCTATGTGAGCAATGATAAGGATGCCCGACTCCCAACTCTAGTCTCAGCTCATCGACGGCATCTACTTCTTTGCCTGAGGCATCGTCTTTTTATGTGCCTCCTCGAGCTCTTTCTGCACATGTGGTAGCACTGGCAAGTGAGTCTACCAAAAAAAAAAGAAACAGTCAGTCTCAACTTCAAAACACACCAAAACGGAACGCACTCTATACTCCATACTAAACTCTCCCTTGCCCTGCGTTACCCCCCTCAACTGACTCGAATACCCAAACATGTCGTTCAAAGGTACCTCCGCCGTACACGTAAATTCTTCGTCCCGTACTTCGCTGTCCAAAATCGTCCCCCGCCGAGCATTCAAGCTCCCGATCACCGCCGCCTGAAACTCGCCCGGTGCAACGACCTCGACCGACATGATCGGTTCCAAGATAATTGGCTTCGTCTTCGAATAGATCTCACGGAAGGCAGCAATGGTTGCGATTCGGAAGGCAAGCTCGGAAGAGTCTACGACGTGGTACGAACCATCTTGAAGAACCATCCGAGCACCAACGATCGGGTTCCCCGTGAGCGTGCCCTTCTCGAGTGCTTCGAACCAGCCCTATAATACGTAAAACGTGGGCGTCAGTCCAAATCTCCAGTGAGTTTCCGCCTCGTGGACGCGCCACCGGAACATGACAACACACCTTTTCACATGCAGGGATGTAGTTGTGCGGGATGTTCCCTCCCATGACAGTGTTCACAAACTCCCTATCCTGCCCATTTTCTGGATCGAACGGGACGGGCTCCACATACCCGATTACTCGGGCAAACTGACCAGCACCACCGGTTTGTTTCTTGTGTGTATGGTAGAACTCGGCACGGTCCGTGATTGTCTCGCGGTAGGCGACGCGAGGTTTACCACTCGAAACAATGACGCCGTATTCACGACGCATCCGTTCGATGTATATCTCAAGGTGGAGTTCACCCATCCCAGAAATAATCGTCTGACAAACGGGTAAGATAGAGCAAGGGTGGGGAAACGAAAAGACATATACCTCCTTGCTCTCACGATCAATGTGCACCTTGAACGTCGGATCTTCCTTCTGGAATCGGTTGAGAGCACGCGAGAAATTAGGCGTCTCTTGTCCTTGAGGTTTGATCGCCAATGAGATGACAGGCTCGGGAACAAACATGGAGGTCTATACAAATATGAGTTTGATCCATCACCTTCGCAACGGGACTAACCATGGAGAAACTCGAAGAGCCATCAGTAAAAGTATCGCCAGACGAACACTCGACACCAAAAACGGCACAAATTTCACCAGGGCCAATGGAATCTATGTCCTGGAGAGCGGTTGAGTATATGAACAAGACACCCGGAAATTGATTACCGACCTCCATCTCATTACTGTGCATACGAACCAAGCGAGGAACTTTGACCTTCTTATCCGTACGAGCATTGAAAATGAAGGACCCCTTCTTCAGAGTACCTTGGTATACCCGCATGTAGGTCAACTGACCAAACCGCCCTTCCTCCAATTTAAACGCCAATGCAACAAGAGGTGCTTCGGCAGCAGGGACAAGCGGGACCGGAGGTGAACCGTGTGGCAATCTCGTATCATGCGCAGTGACAACCGACTCATCGGGATTAGCAAGGTAAGCGCAGACACCGTCTAGCATAGGTTGTACAGCTGTGTTCTTGATAGCCGAGCCGAGGAAGACCGGGGAGAATTTGAGACCAACGGTTGCGCGGCGGATGGCTTCGGCGATCTGATGGCCAGAGGGTATTTCATCGGCAAGAACCATGTCGGCAATTTCATCGTCGACTTCGGCGAGTTGCTCGATGAGCTCAGCACGTTTCTCCTTAGCGAGATCAATGACCGAAGCTGGGATCTCGTCTGATTCCGTGACTTTGATACTAAACAGACGTATGAGTGAGGCTGAGAGCCAAAGGGAGCAATCAAATCAAAGTACCCTTTCTCGCCCTCATTGTAGATTGCCTTCCAACGAACCAGATCAACGACACCCTTGAGCTCGTCTTCGACACCGATAGGAACCTGGACTGCCGCAGCGGCAATCTTGAGCTTAGACCGAATTTGATCGATAACCCTCCAGGGATTTGCTCCGGGTCTGGAAGATGAGTCAGTATTTTAGTATCACGACAATGAACAAGTCGCACCTATCCATTTTATTGATGAATGATATCCGAGGGACGTTATAGCGACGCATTTGACGATCGACCGTAGTAGTCTGACTCTGAACACCAGAAACAGCACACAGGACCAAGATGGCGCCATCAAGCACACGCAAGGCGCGCTCAACCTCTATAGTAAAGTCGACGTGTCCTACGCATCCATCAAGTCAGAGTGAGTGCGCTTCACCTCAAAAAGAGTACTGACCTGGGGTGTCGATGATATTGATGGCATATTTTTGCTTTTCGCCAGTAGTGGGGGATGGTGCTTCCCAGTCGCAAAAAGTAGCCGCACTCTGGATGGTGATGCCTTTTTCACGTTCTAGTTCCATACTATCCATCTTGGCACCGACGGCGTCCCGACCACGGACCTATGTATGTTGTTTGAATGGGGTGATGTTTATCAATGTCTCGTTGCAATGACGCAACACTGACCTCATGAATTTCACGAATTCGACCGGTGTAAAAGAGAATACGCTCTGTGAGGGTGGTCTTGCCGGAGTCGATGTGTGCAGAAACACCGATGTTCCTCTGGCAGTTGATCCGCTTGAGGTCTGCGTCCGACAGTTCGTACTTGGGGTAGCTGTACTGTGGAATTTCTGTGCTCTCCGGAGCACGCGCAGTGGCGGTCGATGCAGCCCGCCAACCGTGGTGTAAAACAGGGAGGAATTTCGGGGATGGTGGTCGATGACGCGAGCGAAGTGCCCAGTGCCATGAGCAGGGCAATCCTCGCCCGAGTGTCTGCATCTCGAGACAACCCGTCAAAAATTTGGTGACACAATCGACTCTTACCATGCGTGGGAATAAAATCCCAAATCAGGATAGATAGTCTAGAATAGCCCCTGACCAAGGTTTTCACACTCTTCCGTTGACAACCACAAATATTGTTGTCGATTAAGCGGGCCAGAGCGTTATAAAATCATCATCGTTGCCCGATTCCAAGGTCTTTTCCGTCACGCCGGGACTGGTCCTCTGATGGATCCAGTAGTGGTACACGTACGTTACAAAATACAGACAAAGAGTGAGTGGCAGCGAAAGTTAGAACAACTTGAAGGTTGGAAGCAAAAGTAGAAGGGAGCACTTTCCTTGCGGCTGGCATAGCTTGACCCTCCATAATATACTCAAAGGAAGGATGAGGGGGGACTGCGAAGCACATCAACTGAGCGTCCAACATCCTTGAGTACTTAGGGTTTAAAGGTTAGCCAAAGGACGAAATGGATTCAAAGATCGTTATTTGAGGTGTCGCACAGTGCTACACCTTGTGATGAGCCTGACCCAACGCGCCGTAACGAACGCCAGAGAGGTGTAAGTGAATGTGTGGATGTTCAAAAATAGGATGTTCATGTGCACAAACCTCAATGTTGACACAGACGCCACAATACTTGTTTAACCAATCGAGTGTATCAACGAGTACGGATACTGGTGAGCAAGAACAACTTCTGAAACGGAACTAAATCCGTCGCGCTGTCGAAAAACAGCATGGCCCCTCGGGAACACTGGTGGAAACCGGTGAAACTCAATGAGCACCCGAAACCCGCAGATTTGGTAGATTGCGCACCACGCACGGAATTTACTGCGGCAAACACCATCGCGCGCTTGGTAGAGTTAAAGGGACAAGATCATTATAATAGCTTGAGTCCGTGTATCATGGGATTGCCGGATAGAAGTTGTGGACGTCCCAACTTGAATACCGATGTCCCTATTTGCATTGCGCTGCCGTGGTGGCCACTCTGGCAGTCAGGAATTGGTCCAATTCATGTAGACCGGCTTGAGTGCCTCACGATCTCGAAACGGGCTGCAAGCATCAGCATGCGAGAAACATAACGTAAACTTGACCTGTGGGTTTGCTTGCAGCATCGAAGAACAAGAGAAGCCAATAAGGCATCTTCCCGTGTCACACCTAGACTCAGATCACTGGATCTGTAGTACATACTGGCCGGTGTGAAGGTCGTTTAATGGAGAGCGCATAACTTTAACCTGGAGGATTCTCCGGTGTGACGGCAGAGGACGGCGCAAGTACCATTGACTGTCTTGCGCCGCGGCGATTTCCGTGTTTGAGCGCGGGCTACATACAGCTAGTGTCGGCAGAAAGCTTGCTTGTTCCTCGGGCTTGCAGGCTCGGAAACGAACAGCGCATAGTGCTATAGTTGTTACGTGCGTCATGGGATTACACCAAAAATTAATCGTCTGTGACAAAAGCGTAGGAAATTTACTCAATGCATAATGAAATAGTCTAAGACAACACGCGAACCTGTAAAAGTGTAGCACAAACCCATCACAAAGCTTTCCTGGTTACAGTACTTCTGGTGAGGCTTCAACGAGCTAGATGTCAAGACAAGGCTATCTCGCGTACAGAAATTGTATGCGTCATGGTTTGACCCAACCGTCAAGGCCACATAGTAGCAACTCCTGCTAAGAGGAGCGGGTACGGAAGATACAGGAATATGACGCCGCGCGACCACCCTACATCAGCCTCGAATCCCCTGCAGCGAATCAACACGCAAAGCGGACTCAGCCACAGAGGACCACAGTGAGAGCGAGCCAGGCAGCGGCGCTTGATCTCGTGAGCATCCAGACGGACACCTCGCTCCACCAACCTGAAACCAGACGCTATTCAGAAGTAACTCTGCGCCGAGGGCGAACGTTTCGTGCGGTTGGATGGACACTTGGAAAATCAGCCACATTCGGAGTTGGCGCCTTATATATTCTCTGCGTGAGATTTCAATCTCCGATTCATTCACGAGTTGCCGAGACGCATGCCTTCGTGTTTCAATGCCACGTCTCTCAGCACTACCCAGGCCGAGAGAATCTGTCTTTGCAGGTTCACATGAGTTCTATCGCGGAGATGCTAACGCAGTTTGCCCCCCAAATCTTCGAGAATGTGTGCTCGCGATGGAGGATTGTTGTGAAGAGGTAACACCAATCGTGTAGTCGATCGGCGTCGGTCCTAATGACAAACAGGCATACGAAGCCCAGCAACTCCTCCGAAATGGGACGTTCGATCTACCAAGGATGACTAAGGTATTGGCGAATCAGAAGGTATCTTTCATGTCCCCATTATATCATCGGCTCACTGCGTCCAGGTCTTCCTCCTCATAGACGAAAGCACCGTTCGTAGATACAAAGCAGACCTCGCGGATGAGATCGAGCCACAGATCAACGAGCTTATTGAACGTGCAGAGAAAGGTCTCAAAGCCCTCAGCCGCAAACGGGCCTTGATCCAAAGCAAGGTTTGTCCTTCACCCCGAAAGAGACGAAATCATGGACCAGGCATTCGAGATAGGTAGAAGCAGCTCAAGCCATGCAGTCTCGTGCAGCAACAGCGCCGACGACGAATAAACGCGAGGAACGCAGGGTACAAATGCTGTCGAAACAGCGACAGCGACTTGAGGAGGAAGTAAGAGTCCTGGAGTCGGAAATCTTGGCACTGGTCCGTTTGGTTTACAAGAATCGACGCTTCGACACTAACTCTTCGCAATAGCAGAACAAAAACCCGCTGCGCTTGTGATTCTTGTGACTCCAGTGTCTCTCTGACCGTCGGGTCCCTTGGATCCACGAGCTTTCCTTGGGATTCCCATACTAATATGGCACGGTAGTCCCACCGCACAACCTCGTTCGTGATGCACCGCAAGTGATAATATAATCGCACGTCACCCGGATTATACTCGACGGTGGACAGACTTGGTTCCGTCTTGTAATAGATGCTATCTTCGCCTTGCGTCTGTTTTCTTTTGAAATTCTACCCTTACATCATATATTCACTTCAATCGACACCCATTCTCACCTCGTGGAAGGTGAGCATCGCTCAAGCCACGGTGTCTGATGAAAAACTGAAATTGCTTCAGTTGTACAACGAGGGGCGACGAATACGGAGGCAATTGGACCAATCTTGACGCTTGATCATGACCTTATGACGTCGACGATCACCCGATGCATTGCAAATTATTGATCAGTACTCAATCCCGTGCACCACGCAGCCCACCAAAGTCCACACAGTTCTCAGCAAATGTAAAGTCGCAACCAAGTATATCTCTGAATTTCTGAGATCCTATTCACTAACCATCTATGTGAATCGCTGATGGTTCAAGTCTAATGCAGGTACACATCGCCATCCATCGACGATGACCCTTCAGAGCAGAATATAACACATACAAAGTAGAATGCGAATTTGTGAATTTAAATGGCACGGGGGCACGGCTCTCAGTTACAAATGATACGGTATTATCTATCCGGGCGTACACGGCCTTCTCTTCTATGTTTCTTGAGACTTCACTGAAACATTGGCAGCTCCGTCTACAGGGAGGGGAAGGCGGCAACTACCCGGGGTCGAAGAATTCATTTACCATTTGTGGGGTAAATGGAGCTCTATTACGCGACACGCAGCTATAGCGGTTCATTCAGAACATCTGTTAAATTAATATTCACTGATCTCGTTCAACTACCCCTAGGCAAACGAAAACAATCACATACTACGATGGGTGCGATGGCTGGATTATGAATTCAGGGTGTGGGCACAACGCCACACGCTGACTCCACTAATTGACCCCGAACTCGATTTGAACTGCACGATATGGCAACGATATGGTGAGCAAGTTTTCCCTCGTGTTTCTCTTCGAAGTAGTTGTCGGCGCTCCGCCTGTATACTAAAATTCTTGGCAGTCCGTCGTCCCATTTACTCCCCCTTCTTCCTCAAGTTCCTAGATGAAATCGGAACCCCCGCACCCTCCGCACGAATCACTGAGAACATCAGCATGTACCAGCCTTCAATCTCCCCATTTACTTGGTACTCGAATGATTCGGCGCGACTGGTGTGAATTTTTCCCTATCGGATGACGGCGGATGCCGGTAGAATTACACATTCCCGAAGTAATACTACAGATCCGATCTGTCAACCTGGACGTGTTGTTTTGCCAAGTTCGTCGATCGTTCTCATCCACAGATATCTGTCACACGCGAAAGGAATGTCTGCGGCAGGCACCGTTAACCTCTACTTGTTACCGTTATATTGGTCTTTCGTGTTTAAGGGCTCGCGACCACATCACCCCTTTGTCTCATCAAGCCAAATGGCGTAATAAGATGGACTCGATCTGATTACAGACTACAGTTCAAGTTATGAAGGAATTTCCATCTGCAACACAGTTATTGCTTGACGACTCTACCACGGGCTTGAACGGAGTTGGAGGTAGTTGTATCCTCAGCTAAAGGAGCTTCACGTTCCAGATGAAGTTTTCATCCTAGTAGAGCTGGTGGTGTCCCTGGTTGTCGCTTCGTCAGCGTGCATAAAGATGGGACTGCCAGTGTTGTTTCACATACATAAAACCATTTTTATCTGCACCCTTTCGCCCACGCTTTATGCCGTCACAGAATATATACATGGATGTCCTGCAGCATTAGTGTCAAGACTTGGCGGATTGATATCCAGGAGATCGCGCCATTTACAGTCTTGCAACTCCCTCAACACATACCTCACATAATTACTCCCTGGTAACACATACCCCTGGGCCGCTCCCGAATTGCTCCGGCTCACCATTTGAGCTCCCTTGATAACACATACTCCCTGATAACTTGAACACATACCCCTGGACATCTCCCGAGAGGTATGCGTTATGAGGGAGTTGACTGTAGTGACGAGCCCTGAACCCCCTCTCAAGAGTTTTTTCCGACGGGTGGACATCTTGGAACGTTATGGTGGCTCTCCACAAATAACTTGACAGTTCTTATCAGTGATCGTCCAGGACGATTCGGACGAAGTGACGCTGCCCTGGACGTCTGTGAGAGTTTTCCTTTATTCTGATCTCAAATCCGCCCCCGCGAACTTCAAGTTGATGCTGGTCTGACGTGCAGTGAGAATAGTGAGTTGCTGATAGGCCCAATGCTTACGATCGCTGAGCTTTTATTGCCAACCTTTCTCTCGTTGCATAAGTAGTTTTTCAGAGCGCTCGTTGACTAGCTACATTCTTGAGCTGGAGCGATGCCAATGGCAAGCTCGCCTTGGCACTGATATTGATTTGAGTATGTTCACTTCCAATTTGAGCAACGCCTTCTTAAGTGAATCATTATACCTAGGTGGGAATGTTTATCATCTCTCGATGCGGAATACGCGGTCAGCATTCGTGGGCGTCTAGCGTTCCGATGGCCTGTGGCGGGTCGCCGTTGTTTCTCAAAGCAGTGCCAAAAGATAATATCTGATGGAGACCCCTTACCTTGTTGGACCGATATTCGTATCCATCGAAGTTCCTTCTACTGTAAGTCACGGTGTCCACGAGTGATGGTCATGATCCGCACGCGAGTCTGGGACAAGTGGTCACTGGTCGTTTGCATCTCACAGGGAACGCAGATGGGTGATCTGGAAGGACTCCCATTTGGTGCACATCCTGCCATTGATTTTTGCGCTCGGCGCACTGGATCGTACTGACGTTAGGTACGAATTTGTATTTGGAAAGTTTTGTCTCGACCCACCGGACTTTTTGATTCGACGTTACGAATATTGTGCTACCAAGATAATCGGAGAGTGTGATGTTTATGTCGCACACGCGCCAAACAACGCAGGTGTCTATCCACTGAGGGAAGTGAGAGTACTGAAATCCAGAGGTACGACGAGTGAAAACTAGTGTAGGGAATCCTGAAATTCACTACTCCCAACTGATACACCACTGGATTTGAATGTT
>JBBPNN010000541.1:0-20996 GCA_038090935.1 Hortiboletus campestris | reverse complement strand
GCTGAACTCTTGTCTATGGCCGAGTTCTTTCACAACTCCTCTATCCACTCCATTACCAATGTCACTCTGTTCTCTTCAATGCATAGATACAAACTCCATACATATCCCCCAATTGGAACTACTTTTCTTCCCACTGACCTGCACCAAAATGTTTGGATGCGGATACTTAGTTATTGTATACAGTGACCTCAAAAACCCTTTCCATACTAACCCTGACTGTGGTGCGCGAAGCACACCACCAGTCACTGTGGGAATTCCGCTTAGCTTTGGTGGAGTTATAAATGGTACACACGCTTGGCTACAGAAATGCTCCCTGGGTCATATGATTTGGTTCACATGCCATTGAGATACAACCATTTTAAAACAGCCAAGTCATGGAAAGGGTTTTTGAGCTTTTGAAATGGTAACTAGGATCTCAGTCAAATCATTGATTGATTGTTGTTGTTTGTTAATACAACCAAGGATATACATGTAAATAGCATATCTGAGTTTCAAAAAGTTCACATGCTTCTTGATTCTCAACTTCTATCATGGTTAAGTCCCTCTTCCTCACTCAGCAAAACACCATCCTTTCTTTGCTTGATGCTGGTCACTCTGGTGAAGCCATTGCCAAGCAAACTGGTTTCAGCCCTTCTGCTATATCCAAACTTCGCTCTAAGAAGCATTCTACTCTTTCCAGAGCTATTGGAGGTCATTCTTCTAAGCTTTCCCCTGCCAATATTCACCATACCCAGCACCTTATCACCTCTGGCAGAGCTGAAAATGCTGTCCAAGTGACCAAATCTCTATCCAACATCATCAATGAGCCTCTATCTGCCAGTACAGTTCGTCTTCACTTGAAGAAATCTGGTATGAAGGCTGTGGTCAAGTACAAACACCCTATTCTCTCTGCCAGGCATTGCAAGGCTCATTTGGATTTTGCTTATGCCCACAAGGATTGGACTGTAGAGGACTGGAAGAAGGTAATATGGTCAGATGAGACCAAAATCAATCACCTGGGGTCAGATGGGCATAAATGGGCTTGGAAAAGGTCAGGTGAGGGGCTTAGTGATAGGCTGGTAAATGAAACCCTCAAGTTTGGAGGAGGTTCTCTGATGATGTGGGGCTGTATGACTTGGAAGGGAGTTGGATTTGCTTCCAAGATTGATGGTAGGATGAATGGGGACCTCTACCTTCAGATTTTGAAGGATGAGCTCCAGCAAACACTGGAGTATTATGGTCTCAATCCTCCTGATTCCATCTTTCAGCAAGACAATGATCCCAAGCACACTTGCAAGAAGGTCAAGGAGTGACTAGAGGAGCAGGAATTTGACACTATGGGTTGGCCTGCACAGTCTCCTGACCTCAACCCTATAGAACATCTCTGGGGATGGCTTAAAAGGAGGCTTGTAGAGTATGAAAACCCTCCTAATAGGATTCATGAGTTGTGGGAAAAGGTTTAGATGGAGTGGGAGAGGATACCAGTTGAGGAGTGTCAGAAACTGATTGAGAGTATGCCTAGAAGGGTTTAGGCAGTGCTTAAAGCAAAGGGAGGCTATATCAAGTACTAATAATATCCAAATACCCTTGTAAATTCAAAAGCTCAAAAACCCTTTCCATGACATGGCTGTTTTAAAATGGTTGTATCTTAATGGCATGTGAACCAAATCACATGGCCCAGGGGGCATGTCTGTAGCCAAGAGTATGTACTATTTATACCTCCACCAAAGCTAAGCGGAATTCCCACAGTGACTGGTGGTGCGCTTCGCGCACCGCAGTTAGAGTTAGTATGGAAAGGGTTTTTAAGGTCACTGTAACTCTCCTCTGACATTCCAAGTGTTCATGAACCATATCTTTGCTGACTACCTCATGGAAGGATGGCTTATCATTTATATGAACAACTTGATGGTTCATTCCAAGGACTATGACGAACATGTCAAACAAGTTCGCCTTGTCCTCCAACACCTTAGGGAACGTAAACTAGGCATTCAGCTGGAGAAGTGCACTTTCTGCACCCTGAAAGCCAAATACCTTGGAATGATCATTGGAGAAGGTGAAGTTTCTATGGACCCCATGAAACTCACCACCATCAAAGGATGGACCTGCCCCTGCTCTGTCAGTGCAGTAAACTCATTTTATGGACTTCTGTAACTTCTATAGGAAGTTTATCCTGGATTTCTCCAACATCATGCAGCTGCTTCTCTCTTTGACCAAGAAGAATGCCGTGTGGCAATGGTTACTGGATCATGAGGCTTCTTTTCAGAAACTCAAGGATGCCTTCCTTCGTCGGCCAGTATTGCGATATCCTGACACTGACCATCCATTCTTTGTAATGATGGATGCTTCCCTCTATGCATCAGGGGTTATGGAGGGTATTTCTGCACTGTTCACTTGGTTCAACACAATTATTGGTGGCCTGGTCTAACCACCTTTGTTCACCACTTTGTTGCAGATTGTGCTACTTGTCAAACTAATAAGATCAACACTCATCCCATGGCACCTGGTCTTTGCCCTATCTTCTCCTCCACAAGCTGACCCTTTCAGCAGATTTTGTGCAATATGATTACCAACCTTCCCCTATCCTCTGGTTTTGATTCTGTGCTGGTCATGGTTGACCATGGGCTTACAAAGGGGGTGATTTTCATCCCTTGTACCAAATCTATTGATGTGGCAGGGATAGCTTCCCTCTTTTTCAAGAATGTCTTTTGCTGATTTGGATTCCATGACAAGGTTATCTCAGACTGTGGTCCTCAATTCACCTCTGCTTTTGCTAAAGAGCTTGCCTGGCTCTTATCCTATGACGTCACCCTCTCCACTGCCTACCATTCTCAGACTGACAGAGAGTCTGAGTAGGTCAACCAGGAACTCAAAACCTATCTCTGGATCTTCTGCCAAGGAAACACATCAAAGTGGGCTGAACTCCTGCCTATGGCAGAGTTCTCTCACAACTCCTCTGTTCATTCTGTCACCAATACCACTCTGTTCTCACTAATGCATGGGTACGAACCCCATGCATAGTTCAGATTCGAGGAACTTTTCAATGTTCCAAACAAGGAGAGGCTTTCAGGAGATGGATGGGTTGCATCATGTTGCTAAGCATACAAGATTTGTGAACAGTGCTGCCATGGTGAAGCTGGATTAATTGATCTTGCCACTGTTGAAGCAGAGCAAGTGCAGGTGCATGGCATTTTGTCAAAATTTGCCCCATGAAATCAGTGGAATTTTGATGAGACAAGTTTCTTTCCTTTGTGAGTTTTGCAGATTGAATTAAAGACAAGCTGATCATGGTCTGTTGATTTAGTGCACCCCCTGACTGTGATCTCACAATGAAGCAAATGAGTGGAAAAAAGAAAGACAGGTTTCACATTACACTTGGGGTTGCTTACAATGCTGATGGAAGTGAAAAATTGGATTTGATGTTCATTGGAAAGTCTCAGAAGCCACAATGCTTTCAGAAGAAATCTCCTAATCAGCGAGGATTTTATTACTGCAACAATAAAAAAGCTTAGATGACCTCAGCACTCTTCAAGGAGTAAGCATGCTTTAACACCCTTAGACAAACCTGACTGATTGCATGACTCGGAAACAGATGGCTCAAGAAATTTGATTACAAAATGCACATTGTGAACTGTTGGATCTGCCTTTTCATGGACAATTTCTCTGGACATGCAGTTGATTATGAGCCAATGAATGTGTGGCTTGAATTTTTTGAAGCAAACTTGACGCCATTTGTGCAGCCATGTGATGCTGGTGTCATTTGTTATCTTAAGTCATTTAATCACTGTGGGTTCTGCCATTAAGCAATTGAGCTTGACGATGCAGGTGAATGTGAAATCTACAAGATCAATCTTCTGGAGAGGATGATGATTGTTCAGCATGTGTGGAATCAAGTTTGGTTTCACAGCAAATGATCACAAACTGCTGGAATCACACAAATTCAACTGTGAGTGCTGCATTAACAGTCATTGACACCTGCCAAATTTGATTCATACAGAGATGTGATTGTGATTCCACCTCATGCAGATCCCACTGCATGGGCAATCCTGTGGGAATTCACAGCCACTGACATGCGACTATCCAACACTAAACAATTTGTCAAAGACACTCTTGGGACTTGCTACAAAGACTCTGACTGGCAACCAGTTTTCAAAGCTGTCATGGATGCTAAAAATAACACTGATTAATGAAGATGAGCCCAGCAAACCTGATATTTCCCACTCCAGGATGATAAATCTTTGCAAGAAACTCATGAAGGCATGTTTAGAGTATGGAGATGCCTCTTCAGACCTTTCACTTGACTTGTTGACACATCTTTATTATTTTCATGTTTTCCTTTGTTGGGAGGAGCTCCTCCATGCCAGACAGACTACTTTAGATATATTCCTCACCTCCCCCAGTCACCAATCCCTTGACCTGCTTACATAGCTATGTTGCTACATCTTGTGACTGTCACATTTGTCACGACATGTGACAAATATGGTACTGAATATCTCTCATAATGTATATATTTCTTCATCTTCAGACCATATGCACTATGAGATAGTGTACTGTACATGCCTGGTTGAGTAGATACATGGTTGAACCATCTGTCTTCCATAGGCAGGCTGGTGGCTATGTTGAGCATTCAATTGCACTATGAAAAGCCCCCAAACCAGCAAAGCTTCAGGGCCGACATTCTGTTCAGAACATCAACAAACCTTCTGCCGACTCTGTATTATGTAACCTGTCTAACTGTGTTGCATTGATACACCATGGAATGCCATGATAATGAACTTATAATGACCCTTGTAATGCCCACATCAGGGTTAGCATGCCTTATAAGGAGTCATAAGGGGGTTGTAAGCTGGTAGCATTAACATGGCACAAAAAAAGTTGTGACATAGAACTTGAAAATGAATACCACACATCATCAGGGAGTTGGTTAGCCAATGGGACTGCAGGACTATTGGTATTGGGTGGCCATAACTAAAACAACCTATTAGGAAGGATAAACCTATAGTGTTGCTGTAGCTTCACTAATAGCTGGCCTAAGCAGTAGTCAAGTGGGTGGATTAACTGAGTTGTCAAGGAGCTGAACTGTATATGTAATGCACAACTTGGCTTGGCTTGGCTAGTTGGAACTTTGCAGCTCGAGTTGACTACTAGTAATGGGTTGAATAGCATTTCAGCTGTGTGATACTATCTACATAGGTGCGTCCAACATCAAATGTCAACTACAGTCAACTCTAATATAACCCATACCTCTTGGGAGAGATCCAGGGGTATGGGTTTGGGAGAGTATGGGTTGTGATGGAGGTTGACCACTGACAAGACAAAGCTCATTAACCATCAACAGATATGTATATACATTCATATCTAATAGCATTACTGTAGAATATCAACTATTTACATTCAAAGTAGCTGGTCAATTTCATGTCCTTCATGGTTTGCATCTCAAGAATCCATGCCCTCTTCCTGACTAAGCCAAGCATTGACTCCGACTTACACATGAATGGATCATTAAATTCCTGGATGTACCTTCCCAAAACCAATGCCACCTGGAGTGCTTCACCACATGTAGGACCTGGTTTGACAGGCTCATTGCAGTCACTATCAACCTCATCACTATTTCCAGCACCATTCATTTCCCATGCCACTTTGACATCCATCACAGCTTGATAGATATCTCTGTCAGTTGCCTCAAAGATATTGTGCATCTTGATAGCCAAGTTGAGAAGCTTAGACAAATCCTTTCAATTTGAGCATTGGGGGGCTCCAGTAGCTTCTGGTTCATCTAATGCATCATGAATGGTGTTCCTGGCAGCTTGCACAACATTGGGTTCATTTGAGTGGCATGATTCATGATTCAGTGGTGTGGATCAGAGATGAGATGGGAAGTCTGATATGGGTTGACTGGCTTTCAATTTGATGTTGAGCTTGGCTTTCTGTGCTCAAATTTGATTGTGAAGCTTGGCTAAGCCTTTTTTTAAAACTTCAATGGGTTTCATAATGAAAGAAGTTGGTGTTTCAGGTTAGTTTCAGGCCATTGCTGCCATCTTAGGACATGAAAAATGATTATATAAACAAATTTCCTAATATAGTATCATATTGGGGTTTTCTAAGTACAGGTATGGGCTATGACAACCAAAAATTGATATGGGTCATTGGTTATGGGAGAGTTAAATACAAAATCTCTGCATACTGACTTGGGAGATTGAAAAATCTATGTGTTATCAAAGAGTATGGGGTATATGGGGTATGGGTTATATCAGAGTCAACTGTACATAGTACATGCTCACTACCAGGGAATGGCAGGGGTATGGATATGGGTAGCACTGTGCCATACCCATATCCTTACCCATACCCATGCTGCAGGTTTATTACCCAATATGATAATTCAGTGGTGAGTTGCAGCTTGCTTATTGTTATTTTTGATGGACTCACCAATCCTCACCCCTCACCCTTGACCGATGACTGTAATGATGACAATGAGGAATGACAGCTCTAAGTCCTCATCTCTACCCTCACCCTCAACTGACAATGAGATGGGAATGGCATGACACACACAACTGTGCATTGTGCCATCCCTTGTACCATCTTCAGTTCTGTCTTCATCCTCACCCACCCTCACCGGGGTCACCCCCAACTAACAATGACAAATGATGCCTTGCCCTCATCTCCCCACCTCAATCAATGATGACAACGACAATGATGAGGAATAACACAACACATGTGACGTGCATTGTGTTGTTCCTTGTCTCATCATCGTCCTCACCTCACCCTCACCCTGCCCTTAACCAACAACAATGAACAACACAATGCATGCAATTGTGCATGTGTTGCGTTCATCTCATCCTCATCATCATCCTGCCCTCATTCTGCCCTCTCCCTCACTTCTTCCTCAACCAATGATGACAACAAATGATGCACTGACAGTAACAAGGCTCATCCTCACCAGCATCCTCAATCAATGATGACAATGAGAAATGACACAATTGTCATATACCGTGCCAACCCCTAGCACACTCTGGCCCTCCAGGCACAACTCCACTCCTTAGGAGCGATCTCCAGTTTGTTCTCTGTCTATATATATCTCCATTCCTCCGGACCTCTGTATTCTGACTAATCCTCTCTGATACTTTCTACTTATAATACTCCTTTGTTCCATACTTAGTTTAGCTCTGATTCTTAGATACCTCCAACCTGTGCATGCACAGCTCTGGCATTCGTCTTGCCAGAGCATAGCACCAGCTTTCCTACTCTCTGACCTCCATCTCAGTCATCCTATTATTAATGCTGTACTCTCCTCTGTATATATACTCTTACAGTAGATACTCTGTGTACAGTAGCTTGATTATCAACTAGGACAAATTCCTGTTCTTCCATCTCCTCTGTTCCTCTTTGCTTCAAAATACAGGACACAAACAACAGCAAGGGCACAGCACATAAGCTAAAGCCAAAGTCCTATCTGTTCACATGAACTCCGGAGTTCTGGAGTTCCCTCAGGAGTTGCATGGTCCCTAACAACAATGCACACAATGTGCACTGTGCTGCTCCTTATCTTATCCTCATTCTCATCATCACCCTCAATTGATGGCGATGACAACTTGTCCTCATCCTCCCTCACTCTCACCCTCAACCAATGGCAATGATGAGGAATGCCACATTGCATGCAACATGCATTGTGCTGTCCCTTATTTCATCCTTGTCCTCACCTTTACCTCACCCTTACCCTCGACCAACAATGGTGCAACAAGAAATGACACAACGCATGCAATTGTGTGTGTTGTGCCGTCTTTTGTCTTGTCCTTGTCCTTGTTCTCATCCTCACCTCATTGGCATCCCACTACCCATGGGTATACCCATCCAGGGTATGGGTAGGGGTCCAGTTTGGCCTACCTGCCCGAAACCCCATATCCACCATGGTGGATATAGGTTTTCACCAGGTACAGGTATAGGTATGACTCCTGACATCTGGTATACCTGTGTCAATCCCTATGAGTCGCTACCATAGCAAATACTTAGTAATCATGATCATGATAGTAATGGATCCTATCAATGTCCTTGTACTACATGTCAGAAAAAATGTATACATAGATTGATATGATCAATGGCCAGTGGTTACTATGACATTGTTCAACTATACATGTCATACTGTATGTATCAGCACCACATGCCCCACAACCATATCCCCCTTCTGCTCCAAAATCAACTTGATGACATTGTTGAATTGATTTCCAGTTATTTGTTGCACCAACATCTCACCATCAGGCTGTTGGAAATTTGGTATTTCATATTTTTAATATTCATTCCTGATACCAGATTCTAGAACAGTCTACAACCCCATCTCTTATGCCATTCATATTACTCATTATTAGATAAGCTATGCTTATCTTAGGTGTAGACTATGACATTATTGTGTCATAAAATGTGATACATGTTTCACTTTATGTTTCACATTCTCTTACATGTTTCATCCCTGATACACATTTTATCCCTTACATCTCTGACACATTTCATATCTGAAACATGTACCATGTACATCAGTGTTTCATCACTGAACGGTATATATGTAAGACATGGCCTTAACCTGTCTCAATAACAATTCTTTCTATTGTCCTTTGCTCTCTCCCCTCACTCGGATCCTCTGAGGATATTGTCTGTTCCATTCACTATCCTCATTCTCTGAAGACATCTTTCTATGTGTTTTCGCACTTGAGATATTCTTTGTTACCAACCATCAACCTATCAGTGCATATCTCCTACTGATTCATTACCCTTTTTGCCCCTGTGTAATCAGGTTATTTCAATACAGGCTGGACACATGTCATGTCCTTCTGAGAGGTAATCCACCCATCCATGAAGTGAATACAATCTTGCTTTTCAGCAAACTTCAGCATTTGGAGTGCTTCCATCAGTAAGGAACTAATCTGGTTGCACTTCTTCATGTCCATTTTAGCACTTGATGAAAAAATGCACTTGCATGGCATAGCAAATGCCTGGATCAGAAGAAAGTCCATCACCATATGGAATATCATAGGGAACCTAATAGCTTCCAGCTATTTGACATTCTGGATTAGCTTTCATTACAGCATTGTCATCAAGCACCCACCCTCCAAAACACCAATGGATCCATCTTCATGTGTGAGGTAGTTGTAATGTAAGGAGAAAATTCCTCTTCAACTAATTGCAGACCTTTATTTTCTTGTAAAATTTGCATGTCTAAGAGATCATATTGGGCCACAAGGGTCATGAAAGCACATGGTTGAGTTGAAGATTCAGGATAGGCCAGCACAGGGTTCAAACTGATGTCTGAGATATGGTATTTGTGCAACTGTTGTGATAATGTTCAGATAAATGTTATAAGCAAATGAAAGTAAATGCTTATCTTGCTCAAGATGTGTGACCTGGCAGATACAACTTCAGCTCCCCAATGTTTTTGTATCCACAAGAAGTGGATGCATGGGTCCATGACTTGCAAGGATGAATTGAGCTCGTACTTGCCATCAAGGTTGGAACTTACACATTGTGTATATATACATCTTGTTGTTGTGCATAAATTTATAATATTTTGTCATGGTAGGAAGGCCCTCAAGTGTGAGGGTGCCGATGTGAGAGTGATTGGGTGACAACAAAAGATTGCACCATTGGAAAACAAATGTTTCATAAGCTGGAATCATGCCACCAAGCAATGGACTATATTCACCACACATTATCTGCTGAGCAGAGGATGGTACCTGCATTGAGTCATGTCGAGCAATGAGTGTTGGAATATAGATAAAGACTCAGTTTGAGCATGACTTCAATGTCCTGCAAAACCTCCCAATCAAGATCACATAACCTGTACTTGGCAAGATCTCCATTTCAGGGCACAGCTGGGTGGTAGTCAATAGCCTAGTAATGATTTAGTCATACTTTGCAAATCTATTGTGTATTACATACCTGGCATAATACACAGAGGTGATTTATCATGATGTATGTGGAGTCCCAATGAGTCCTCACATCCAGAAGCAACTGGCAAGTCAGAAGTTGCATGGGCTTGCCACCCTGGTCTGTGAAGACTTCTCCCTTGTTACCATTTTCTATTGACTGTAAAAAAGAAGCACGACATTGATCTGAGACATGAACAGCAGATACAATGTCCCTGCCAAGACTGACAGGATCCCCTTGCACCACCTCAATATACTTGGCTTTGTCAATAACATTGCCATAGTTATTGACCTACATAAATGAAACATTGCTGAAATCTGCTTCAGTATACTTGTTGAGCATGTACTGGACACAAAGATTGATGATGTGAGGAAAACATCAGATATGATGTTCTTGAGCATCATACTATACAAGAACTCCTGCTTGACCCTCAAGAGTTCAGAGAGAGTTTGTAACATAGAGTCATTGTTGGATTCATTGTTCATTGTAAAATGACCAACCTATGTGATTTTGAGCAGTCTCTTCAAACCAGGCTTGAGGTGAGCTCACCTTTCTGACAGGAATTTCTGCATTGTCAAGGATATCAAGAATAAGCTTGCCAAGCACTTCTTCTGTGTGCTCACCAAAAACATGATGAAAAGTGATCAGCGCAGTCTTCAGGGAGAGAGTACCAGTCTTCTCATCTTGGGCAATCCAATGTGCCATCATAGCAAGGTATGAATCAAGACTGTCCAAAGACCACATGTCTGTGGTGAATGAGATCTTACTAGCAGATTTCTAAGGAACATACCATGAGGCGAATTCACTGGGACCAGTCAACAACTCACCTTCAACTCTGCCTTGATCAAGTCAAAGCTCTTTTGCCATGCAGCCAAAATGAGCTCATGCATCTTCATGCAGTGTGGGATATCTGTATCCTGAATGTCCTGGTGAAGAACAAGAAGAAGTTGATGAAATGCAGGACATTCAACAACATTGATCACCTAGCAAATACGAGCAATGATCAAAGTATACTATGAGAATGAGTGACATTACATACCTCATCATATGTGACAATAAAATTGACCAGACAATCCTGCAAAACCGAAAGAGAGAATTCAGGTAGATCAGCACCTAGATCTGCTTTGGGGTGTAGGCCAATGCCTATGAGCACACTGTCACCTGGTTGAAATGGCAGCAGTTGCAGGAGGTTGTTGATGGTTATTCCTGGTTTAGACAGAGCAGATCTCAGGGAGTTGTACAAATGTCCTCTGGAAAATTGGGCTTTGAAAAGTTTTGACTGTATGTTCCAATAGTTCTTTTTGAGCATCTCTGGATATGTGAGTATGTGCCACACTTCTAAGTGGTATCCAAGCGGGCCACTGGTGGTTTTGATGCTGAATATACCTTCAGATTTGATTGATTTGCTGTGCTGAGCAGCCTCTGAAATAACTTTCCTATATCCAGTATTTAGTCAGTGCACAAGACATGCACCAAAGACTGAAACTTACTTGCATGGTAGACACACAGTCCATTCTTGCTCCTTCCTGAAGAAGTGACAGATGTCATATGCAATTGTCTGGAACCTTTCTCCCGACTGAGATGTAGCTGAGGGATCACCTGAGTTGGTTTGAGTTGTGTTGACAATTGAGGTGGCTGTAGTATCCATGGTGTATGTTGCTGCTGGATTGCAGGGAGCCTCAGAGGGAGAGTCAGAATCAGAAGCATCAAGAGGAGGGGAATCACAATGGATATCAATAAACTCTCCTTTATCATCAACATCAGAGTCCCAGTATCATGCAGGTGCCCAACATTCACAAGCAGGACAAACAGTAATAGGGATGGCAGGGGTCAGTTCAGTGCATGGATGTAAACCTTAAGCACAATTCTGATGACCCTGCCTCCCAGCTCCATGACCAGCCATGTGTGATGACTTGATGTAACACTGTTTGGAAGGAAAGGCAAAGATCTGAGTCTTGGCTTCTACTAGAATGTGGAATCAGTAGTAGAATTTAAAGGTATGGAGAGACCAAACATGAGGCTGCTAGCAGCTAGGGCATGCAGAGCATGCAGTTCTAGATATTTACTCAGTTCAAGGATCTTGCTGGTCAGAGCATGTTTGAGTGAAAAAAAGTGCACATTTACAGTAACATGTTATTGATATGCTATACTTCAAATCTTGATTGAGTGTAATGGACTGATCAGCCAGACTGATCCATCATTCATGAAGTAACGGTAAATATTCAGAGCATGTGAAACAAGATAAGAAAAGTCATCTCCAAATGATTGAAATCAACATCACCTGAAAGTGTGGCAATGAGACTTCATAAAATACAGCATTAACTATGC
Organism: Hortiboletus campestris; assembly: GCA_038090935.1. NCBI lineage: Eukaryota > Fungi > Basidiomycota > Agaricomycetes > Boletales > Boletaceae > Hortiboletus > Hortiboletus campestris. Next base: position 8,780 of record JBBPNN010000541.1, on the reverse strand, counting down.
CATAATACATATAGCATAACTGCAAGCCAATAATCCTATGTTTTCCTGGAACAGATAGAGACCACAGACAGTGTGGTGACAGTATGGGTGGGGGTCGAGGAAAAGTTGGATTTCAGAACACTTCCGATGTCCTTATATTCTTCATCACTGGAGTGGGGGTGCTTCTGTCCACAAAATTGCAATTGATACCATTCTTATACTGGTCATGAGCAGTTAAGCCAGCTGCAGCTATGAGGCTCAGTTGAACAAGTTTTCAATCAATGGAAAAATGAACAACAGCATTTTCCAGCTCTGCTGTGTTGACAGATGGGTTGTGCCTCTGGAAGAATGAGACAATGGTGTCTCTCACTTTTGACAACCCCAGGGTGACTATCTCCATGACCTGCTCCATCTCAATAGAGGGAAATAGGGTCTGAATGATGTCACATCAAAATCAGAAATCCAATCAATAAGTGACACATTTGACAAGACAACTTACACCAAGTGCCTTATGTTCAGAATTGACATTGATTCTGTGACTGGCATCATCCTTTACCCAGATGTAATACTCTACAGTCATGATATTGCACCACACACAACCGGCAACCTTGACACATAGTGATTCAACCTCACTGGTAGCACTATGGTCCTTGAGGCCCAGGAAACTGTTGGCATCATGGCACCTATCCTCCTTGATGAATTGTTTCCATGCATCTGAGTCCTTGTCTGGACCATGGTAGTCTGGTGTTTCCATGATGATTATCACTATGAAGGGGACAACCTTAGGGTGGGCATCAATCTCTTTCTTCCACAAGCTAGCACAATCCTGAGAGAAGGCACATTTGACAATGATGGAAATTTCAGACGTTTAAGGATCTGTTAGAGATGCAAGAAAGTGGCTGAGGTTGGAGGTCACCATAAATCTATCTTTCAGTGATTGAAACAGAAGGTTCATTTCAACCTTGGTGCAGAGCATATATTTGTTGTATGAAAGGCTATATACTGTGTTACAGACACAGTTCCAGAAGTTAGTGAGGAGTATCTTGTGAATAGACCACAGCATCTCTACAATGAGCACACTGTCTGAAGAACTGTAGGTTAACCTATTATGGTATGAAGATACTGGGTAAGCTTCATATTAAGCACACTGCCACACTTGCTTACTTTGGCCTTCTCTGAAAAGGGACTATTTCTCACATGAGGTGTGCAACTGCCATGTATTCTTTGGTAGTGACAGTCTCAAAGATGTGGTAACCCTGATCTTCACAAGTTAGTGGATTGAATGGATTTTTTGACAACTGAATATTTCTTACCTCAGTTGTATTTGCAGTATTTAGTTGTTTGCTACTAGAACCAGAGCAATTAGGCAACAAAAGATGGTTTAGTATCATCTTGAATGGCCCTTCGAGGTGTGTTTCAGTCAGATTTTATCTGATGCATCACAAAGTAGATGTACATGATCTCAAAACTGCAAATGGTAAGGACTTTAGTAATAGTTGAATTGCCCTCTGAAGAAAATCATCTGTCCCATCCAGGCTATCCCATGGGAGGGGGCAAATAGGGGAAGGTGATCTGGACATTGCAGCTACAGCTTCCAAACCAAGTTCACTTAATTGCTTGGTAGTTGAATCATTACCAGATCCCAGGGGATGTCTAGCAATTTTCACATTTCAAGAGTGAATTTTCAATGAGCTAGTCATTTTCACCTTGGCTGGCAAAGTAGCAATGAATTTCACCAGAATTGCAGTTCTTGTGATGTTGGACTGCTATTGTGATAGGAAAATGAACCATACCCAACAGTGATAGGCATCATGATTGTATGTGACAACCTCAAAGGATTTCCTCACTATATGCCAAGTTAGCTTGTTCCCTTGCCATTAACAAGTTGGCCCACTGAATCGCCCATGTACCACAATGGGCACCCACTGTTCTGAAACTCGGTCTTGGAGATCCAAGATCACCTGAGTCAAAACCAATATGGCCAGCATGGCCAACGATGCCAAACACAAAGTGGGAAAGGAAATTGTCAGGAGGAGAAGTTTGTACATGGGGGATTTCTCTGAATTCCTCATGCTTTATCACTCACCCTTTTGTCCTCCCTTTCCTCCCGCCTATCTCCCCCATGCTGTGCTCCACAGTTCACAGTCTGCAGCTGTGCTGTTCTGACTTCATCCTATTCTGATTTGATCTGAAGAAGTTTTGGAACCCCACCTTTCTGTGCTTCCTTCTGCTTCTGCTCCACCCATGTCCTCCCAATTTTCCGATTTGGATTTCCTTTGGGGTACTTAAATGCCCAGGAACTCCACCTTATCACCAACCATTTTGATATGTCTATCTCCCCTGCTTCAGACACTTTTGCTTCTCACTGTTCTCCCATTCCTGTTTCTTCCATTTCGTGACTCCCTCTCCATGAATGACATGTTGCCTCCACATTGGTCCTTGAAGACCCCTCAGTGCTACTCTCCATTGAACAAAGTGTGGAGTTTTGGAATGACAGAGAGGTTCTTACTGCTGGCCTCATCCAACTCTACCACAACTACTTCCATGGTCAACTCCATCTGGCAATGACCACTGACCTCTCCATTGAGGATGCATGGAAATGGAACCACAGACTCGCCACACACTGGTATGAAGTCCTCCAGCTCCTTGCCTCCACCAACTTCCCTTGCTTCTTCCATCTCATCCCTGAGGAGGTCATGCAGTGAATCTTTGCCGTGACTGTCGGATTATGCAATAAGGAACAATGGAGACACTTCTTCCAGGGGATGCTCCACACAACACCTGAGCCCAGAGTTCACACTTCTGAATCTACTCTGAACCTTGACTCCGGAGTTGCTACTGCAGACACCTCACCACAGAGCCTCCTCTCTCTGTTGCAGAGCCCCATTCCCGTCCCACTCCCATTTCAGGGACATGGATCCAGACCTGCTTTCAACCTCAACTTCTCTCGATTGGTCAGCTCCATCCAATCTGTCTTCCAATCCATGCCATCAAGCCAAAACCTCAGTCCCACTTCTGTCTGAGGAGTGTCGCTTCCTCAACATCACAATTGAGCAGCTATGTGCTACTTCGTCTGTCAAAGCCCTGGTCACCTTCGCCCCTCCTGCCCAGCCTATCAGTGCCCCTACTGATAGGCCTACACTCCTGGACACATCCAATCTGCTTGTCCAGCCTACCATGGCAGGGATCCTGACGAGACCAACAATAGTGAAGACATTAGTTTCTGAGATGGTGTTTCAGACATACAATGGGGGTAATGTTACAGAAATCCCCTGGATAACTGAGGCCAAGGAGTTCAAGTTTAACTTGTGGGTAACTGCATAGGAACCCAAGGACTTCACTTCCAATTTCACTTCCTTCTTCAATCTTCCTTCCGATTCCTTTGATCCTTAGTCTGATGGAGTTCCATTCTCTTTCACTCTTCTTTCCTACCGGAACTCCTCTTCTTCTTTTATATGTCTTCCTTTTGTTCCGTCCTATTCCTTTTCGCTATCTGCAGTTCACCTGTTCCATTCTATTCTCCTTATGAATGTATCCCCTTCTAGAACGGCATTCCACTGTTCCATTTCCCCTTTAGGACTTCTTGTCCAGGGTCTGCTTCCAGTATATAAATGCCCAATGTACTTGTAGTTTTCCCAGTTAGTTCTATGCAATTCAAGTGTAGTTTCTAGCCCAACCTGTTTAGTAGATTGTGATCTACTACACAAGACCCTTCTCTTAGTCTCTACACCTACCAAGCATTAGCAGACTCATCGATACTTGCTCAGAGGTCGCAGCCCTCTAGCAAATCAGATACTTTAACTCATCATTCGTCACAAAGCTCTTGCCAATTAAAGCTAGGTTCTACACTTATTGTAACACTGAGGGGACTGCAGCATGACATTTCTCAGCCTTCTCATGGAGAACAGCATCCTGTTGACCAGTGTGGCCACCACCTTCACTAAAACATTCAAGGAGCAAGTGTTCAACATGCCACATGGGAGGACACTTTGAATTGACACAACACTTGAGATGACTGGTGGCCCCACAAATGGCACATACCTTGGAAGAGCAAGACAGAGCAGCTCATGTGAAAGCAGCAAGAGCCAGGTGATTGGATCATAAAGTAACTTGGAGTCAACAAGCTGCTGCTCCATCTCCAAACAGGTATGCAGCATGAGTAGAGTATAGAAAGCAGAGGCTGTACTATAAATGATGGCATTGGCAACTTGATCATGCATGTGGGGTAGCTCATCCTCCATCATGTTTATCATATGATAAGGCAGAAAGTTTCAGATGTTGGCATTCCCATAGCATAGATGCACTGGACAGTCTCAGTGATTTCAAGACTTATTTTTACAAAATGCTCAAACTTGCAATAGCATACCTGCAAGAATTTTTGAATGTGGGTGATTTGCATGATGGAGCCAATTTGCTTGTGCCACTCACATACATATGGTCTTCCAAGCATAATATGCATTAGTGTGACTCTTGAGGAAAAGTTTTTCTTTCAAAGTGCAGCAGCCCCACATAATGGCCACAATTGCCTTATTGTTGGCATTTTACAGGGGCAGCAACAACAGAATTGTCTGCTTCAATAGGATGCATAATAGCACCAAGAACATAGGCCCAGGCATGCTTAGACAGGAGATAGTCCTTGAAGTTCACACTCCACTCTGACCAGTTGTAGAACAGAACCCTGTTGGACTAAAGATCAAAAGAATCAGAAGGAAGATTAAAGAAGGAAAGGAACTCGACCTTGAAAGAGCTATCATCCCAATCAGATATCATGAGTTGAACTTGGTTTCCTTGGCCTTGCTAATCCAGGGGATTTCTGTAACATTACCCTCCAGTTTAGACTGAGACACTATTTCAGATACTAATGTCAACATCATTGTCGGTCTTATTGGGGTCCCTTCCATTGATGCAGGAAAGGTAGACTGGACAGGAAGATTGGATATGTTTAGGAGCAAAGGCTTAACAATAGGGGCACTGATATTGGAGACAGGAAGGTTGGAGGTGGCCGACAGCATGGCAGACAAAGCAGCAAGCAGTTGTTTGATGGTGACGTCAAGGAAGTGACACTCCAGGGACAGAGGTGGGGGTGAAGACATCAGAGGTGGGACTGGGTGAAAGAATAGCCTGGATGACTAATCCCAGTCACTTGGAGTCCTCGGGGGAGAATGGCAGTTGATGTCACAAAAGTGGGAGTGGAATGGGGATGGGGCTCTGTGGTAGAGAGGGGATTTTCTCAACCAAGGTGGCCACTGTAGTAACTCTGGAGTCAAGGTTTGGAGTAGATTTGGGAGTGTGATTTCCTGCAGTGGGTTCCTCGAAGTAGTAGCATTGTTGCTCCTCATTGAGAAGTCCAAGAGTGGCAGAGAGAATTTGCTGCATGACATCCTTGGGAACGTATTGAAGGTACCATGGAAAATGGATTCCTGTGAGAAGTCAGAGGACCTCATAACATTGTCCAGCAAGTCTGTTGTTCCATCTCTCTGCATCCTTAGGGGAGAGGCCAGAGGATGCTGCCAAGTAGAGCTGACAATAGGAATAGTTGTGGTAGAGCCAAATGAGACCCAGGATGAAGACTTGTATGGGGTCCTGGTATGTTGGATGTTGTTCGACAGTGAGGATCACCAATGGATCTTCAAGGATGGAGGCAAAAACAACATGTTGTTCACAGAAAGGAAGTCAATCCAAGAATTCAAGGGGAATGAGTGAGGGAAAAGTTCCAAAGGGGGAGGATGGAGCAACGGCTTGGGTGGAAGTAACCATGGACAGAGAAGTCAACATAGCAAAACTGGATGGGAATAGAGGGAATTTCTGGGCACTTAAATATCCAGGAAGAGGCCAAATTGGGAACATTGGTGAAAACCAGACAGAGTGGAAGCAGAAAGAAGCATGGAAAGGCAGAGTTCTGTCAGATCATATCACAGGATAGAGTGAAGTTGGATCATCCACAGCAAGAAGCAATGAAGCTGCAGACACAGGAAGTGAAGGTAGAGGGGAAGAACAGCAAGATAAAAAGGTGAGTGATGAGGTGTAAGAACTTTAGTAAAATCCCCATGTACAACCTCCTCCTCCTCAATATCTGTTTTGCAACTCTATGCTTCAGTCTCTTGGGGGTGTTGGCCATTTTGGCCATAATGAAGGTGATCCTGGATCTCCAGGAATGAGTGACTATAAGAGGAGGCCCAATTGTGGTGCATGTTATTTCTGTGAGTCAGCTCACTAACGTCGAGGGTATGAGCTGACAATGATGTAGTAGGAAGATCCTTTGAGGTTGTCACCTACAATTCTTATTGGATTCATGATGGAAAGAAGGGATGTGAGGACCCAGGTTGTCTTCAAATGAAGAAAGAATTCTGTGCAGCAAGCAATATGAACATGGACTGGGGAGACACAGTGACCAATGGCTGGGGTGGAAGTGAATGGGGCGGAATTCAGGAGGAGAAAAACAAAGAAAATTAGGGTGATGATACCATAGCAAACTCCTTTGGACAAGAGAGTTTATAGGCCCTAAGCATGTACTTCATATGAGATAAGTATGATTTGGGTTCCCAGGTGTCTTCTGTTATGATCAGTATATTCCCGTGCCCCTATGTTCATTGGACTTAACGTTTTCCACATATAACAACAGACAATCCTTTCTCTTCACACTTCACCCTTATCTCGTGTGTCTTAGTTGTCTCACCTCTTCACTCTGTTTCACGCACGAGACTTCTCATCTTCTCTGTTTCGCATTCTATGTTTCACCTTTTCACAGAAGTGTTCGATCACGCTTCCTTTCCTTTCCTTGATACACATGTTTTACATATGTTCCACTTCCCTTCCATTCTGCCACACTGCATGTTGGCCTTACATGTTTCACTTCCGTTTCACCCTATGCCCTTTTCCCCTTTTGTTCCTGGATCGTTAGATGCGGTCACAATATGTACATACCTCCAGTAGGTACTTAAGGCTCAATGCCAATGCCAGAGAACTCCAGTCTAGTTCTCTTGGTGTCTTCCGCTATAAGCACTATAAGAAGGACTCCTCTTGGCCTAACAAGCCTATTCTTTACTTCTCTCTCCGAGTCAAAGAATCTTTGGCAATCTAAGGGAGCTACGCTCTAGGGTTGTTTCATTAGAACTAGACTCTCATCAAATATCCTTACCTTGCCAAACTCAATGCTACCTCACAAGTGCATCCCTACGAAGGATCGCTGCACTAGGAGCTTATGGTAGAGCCAGTGCCGATCACCTTCCATAGTTCCCTTCCCTCCTTCCCTCCTAACGCGGGTCAAGCCGGCCCTTCTAATCCTTTGTACGCAGCCTCTGCAGTAGTAGCTGAGCCGGACCAAGAGAGCGAACAGCCTCACCAGCAGAATCGGCAGGCTCACAGGGCATGGAAAGGACCCCATTGCCACCACGACAGGAATCACCAGACGCTGCTACACTTTTCTTAAGGCTGTTGGAAGCCAACTTGCGGCCTTCAGACTTTTGGTTTGCCTCAGACAAGGAAATTGATCAAGCAGTAGTACTACCCACTGCCCTCAGATTGGCCACCCCAGAATGCTCATCCATAGAGAGAGCATCCCAGCACTCGCTGGCAGATGACCAATCCATAGATCTGAATGACCTCGTGTTCACACCCTCGGACACACACTTATGCGTCCTCTCTTGACCATTGCACAAAGAACTGGCCGGTTGTTTCACTCCGAAGAAGAACCGCAATTCGGAGAACCCGCTGCACGCCTGTCACCCCTAAGTCTCCTCACCCCGTCACCAATTGTGGAATCTAGCTGCAAAAGGAAAGAGCATGACGAAGAAGAAATAAGACCGGAAATTAAGAAGCCGGTTAAGAAAAGAAGAAAGATTGTACTCCAAAAGATCTCTAGAGACAGAGACGGAGATCCCCAATACTCAAGAATTGCCTTACAACCCCCACACATTCTATGCGAGCCAGAACGCTACTGTACCAAGTAGAATTACCCCCATCCTTATGTAACTATGTCTCAATGAATCAACCAAATTCTTGGAGATGCCACGATCTCGTGGGAAGACAAAATCACTGCTATTTTGAAAGAATTCAATGACAGGATGGCAGATTTACAAGCAGTATCAAACCAAGTGACACAACTTACAGCAAGTAACAATCAACTAATGGCTATAATCAACACCCTCTCTGCTGCCACACCAGGAGCAGCACCAGGAGGAGCATCACGACAAGTAGAAGTCTTCACAGACCCCAGAGAATATGATGGGTCTAAAGCTAAGTTTGAAGAATGGTGGGCCAAGATGAAAGCTTGGCTAGAAGTCAACGCCACCACTATCGTCCCCACCTCTTATGAGGCAGTAGTGGCCATTCTCTCCCGGCTCAAAGGAGCAAAGGTGGGTGGGTTTGCCCAGACAAGGCTTGCACAAGGAAGAGAGTATACCTGGACCACTCTGGTTGATGAACTGGAAGGGCTCTTTAGGAGCACCAACCAAAAGGACTGGGCATGCGCCCAATTAAACAAATGCTATCAAGGAGACAGCCCCATGGATGATTTCATCGTCCGATGGGAGGCACTCTACCAACAAGCCAGTATCGACCCCTCTCACGCGGTTGAACTCTTAGAAAAGAATACACGTGGAGCAATCATTGCTCAAATCTTTAGAGAAGGAAAATGCTGAACATTCCCGGCCCTCTATCTTCAAGAAATCAGAAGGGTCAGAACAGCACAAGAATCCCTTGATTTCATCAGGGGTAGAACTCAGAAGCGAGCTTCGGCTTCACAATCTAAGCGAGACCCAAATGCCATGGACATTGGGGCAACAAACAAGGGCTGCTACAAT
>JBBPNN010000540.1:0-21005 GCA_038090935.1 Hortiboletus campestris | reverse complement strand
ACTGGAGAGAAGGTTTTTTCATAGTCTATTCTGAAGACTTGTGTAAATCTTTTTGTGACAAATCTAGCTTTCTTGTGACCATCAGATTTTACAGCAAATACTCAGATGATCTCCCTTTGACCGATTTACAACCCTTAGGTAGGTCTACCAGCATTCAAACCTTGCAATCAGAGAGGGATTTAATCTCCTCCTGCATAGCAATCATGCATAAGTTCTGTTCCTGTGTAGAGAGTTTCAGAACATCTCTAAACTGTTTAGGAATGGAACCTGATCTGACAGCCATGTTAAAAAGCTGTCTCATCCACTTGGAACTATACATTTGTCCAAGGTCTTCTTCTTCGTTAGTCAGAGTGATGTCCATCATGTTGGTTGGCTCCTCCTGGATAGTATTGAGGCCTCTTGACATATCACTCTCGATATTGATAGCTGGTCTATCCCCATGTGCATTATCAGGAAGAATCCTGGACACAGGAATGCAAGAGGATTGTCTCTGTTCAGCAACTGGTCTAAAAGTGGACCGTTCATCCCTAGTAGGATGATGCTGATGAGGTTGTGATCTAAACTCAGGTAAGGTCTTGTTAGCTTGTTGACAGGGAGGTAACCAGGTTTGAGGTAAGAGATCTGAAGATCCTTGTCTCTTCTCTTCAGGAGGTGAATCAGTAACCATATAATGCTTATGCTGATGGTGATCTGTAATAGAACTCCGATGACCTGTTTCAGGTTGAGTTCGCTTAACAGCGGGTTGAAGTGGTGAGGTATGATAGGATGGTGGATCAGTAGAAGATTCCAGGGAGTCATAGAAGAGTGGTGATAGTAGCTCTGGTGGTTCCCAAGGAGTGTGGATGGTGGTCATGGTTCTGATGAATGCCCATCATCAAATGGATGTGGTTGATTGGATTGATGACCTAGTCCTAATGGTATTGATGGTATAGGTATGAGTATATCTTGAGAGGGTTCTGGATCCCTTGATCAAGTGTCGTCCTTAGTAAGGTTGTTCATGGGGTCTTCTTCAACTGGAATAGGGGTAGGTCTGTCTTTTTTGTCTCCAAGACAATAAGGAAAGACTTTCTCATTGAAGATGGTGTTTATTGAGATTACTTGTCTTTTCTCCTTAGACCAAAAGCAGTAGCCTTTAGTGTTAGATTCATACCCAATAAAGATCATCTCCTCAGACTTGGGAGACAACTTATCTTGTTGTTGATCTGGAGGTATAAAAACATATGCATGTGTTCCAAATATCCTGAAGTAAGAAACATCAGGTTTGTCTCCATTGAATAACTCAACAGGTGTCTTCCATTCATGATGATGCATCAGTTGTTGATTATATATATGGAGTGCAGTCTCAACAGCATTTTGCCAGAAAAAACGTGGCAAACATGCATGTTGGTGAATGGCTTTTGCTTTTTCAAGCAAAGTTCGATTGAACCTCTCTGCATGACCATTCTGTTGAGGGGTGTGAGGAACAGAGGTCTGATGAGTGATGCCTCTGGACTGAAAGAATGACTGAAGCATCCCAGCCATAAATTCCCCCCCTTGGTCTGAACGTACAGAGGTGAGCGAATGACCAGTAAAAGTTTTGGCCCAAGAAACCATTGATTGGAAGTGCTGAGAAACAGCATCCTTGGTGCATAAGAATGCAACCACTGCAAATCCTGAATAATTGTCAATGAACATAAGAATATAACATGCATGAACTTGAGATTCAGTAGGCATAGGTCCAACAAGATCTGAGTGAACAAGTTCCAGAGGATGAGTAGCATGTTTACCTGAAGGTGGATATGGACAATCATGCATATTCCCTAAGGCACAGCCTTTACAGGGAGAAGAGTGTTCCAGTAAAGCAACAGTGGGCATACCAGTAACATGAGAAGGAGCAACATGAAGTGTATTCTTGGATGGATGTCCAAGATGATGGTGCCAAAGATTATAAGAGTCTTCCTTAACAAGCAAGTTGATTGAACTGTCTATTGGAGTAATCCAAGATGACTGAAACCAATGGAGGTTATTGTTCAGAGATAAGGCTTCGGCCTTAATCACCAAATGCTTGTTTGTGTCCCAGATATTGAATTCACGATTGTTGATTGTACACCTATAGCCTTGGCTAGTAAGTGTTGAAACAGACAAAAGTCTGTGTCCTGCATGCAGAGCATACCATACTTTGGAGAGAACAATAGGTTCTGCTCATTTATCTTTTGGCTGAATGTGTTAGAATCAGAACTGCAGTATCAACTCCAGAATGCTGGAGATGATTAGAAGGGTGGGACTTGGCTTCACCATATTTGGTGCCCCCTTACAAGAGTTCAGTCCTGGTCTTGCGGAGATCAGAGGTAAGACTTAAGATGTAGAGATGTCAAGTCAAGCAGAGGTGTTAGAGGAGAGTCATTGAGACTCAAGTGGAGGTCAGGAGAGTTATTCTAGATAATATTCAAACTGAGGAGTACATAAGCGAAATTGGAGGTTTATATACGGAGTTCGGGAAGGATTAGTAAACGGAGTCATAAGTGATTGGTAAGAGAAACAGGAGTCGGGAGTAAGAAGTCTGAAGTCTGGAACTGCATCCCATGTGAGAACATGGCAGAGTTGGTAGTGATGAGCTCAGAGTACCAGAGTTGGACTTGGGGGAAAATATGGGATATGACAGTATCCCCCTTCTAGGCCTGAACCCCTGAAGGCTGTTAGTGAGGGACAATGTGGAGTTAGGGAGTCCTAGTCTGAAAGTTTGTTGATTGCATTTCAGCCCCGTATAAAGTCCATGGTGCATTGGCCTAACCTTATCACCCAACCAACATGTCTGATCTCCTTGACATCATGCAGTGGTCCAACAAGTGCCTGCGGAAATGTGCAGACAATGACTATGAGGCCTGCAAGGCCAAATTCACTGAGTGACAGTGACAAGTCAAGGCAGAGAAGGAGGCACATAAGGTAGAGGAGGCGTGTAAGGTGGAGGAGGCACAAAAGGTGGAGGAAGCACAAAAGGCAGAGGAAGCACACAAAGCAGAGGAAGCACGCAAGGTGGAGGAGGCACACAAGGTGGAGGAGGTGGCCAAAAAATGAGTAAGTGTCCATTGCTTGTTGATAGTTGTGCACTAACAAGGACTAGGCTGAAAAGGTTCAAGCAGAGCAGAGCTCCACCAAGGGCAAGGGCAAGGTCCGGCAATCCCTGCTGGAGTGTGAGTGGTGCAAGGCCCAGAGGCTCGAGTGCGAACCCAGGCCTGGTAAGTCCACCTCATGTGTGGGCTGCATCGAGGCCAAGGTGAAGTGTGAGCAGGACAGGGCAGACAAGACAGGTGGCAGAGCCAAGAGGAAAAGGCATGTGGAGGGCGAGTCGCTGAGGGGGAAGAAGAAGAAGGCAAGGTCAGAGACGAAGGGGTTGGAGTCAGACAAGGGAGAGGGGAGTTTGGGGGCAACGGGAACCACCCAGCTCCAAGTATCTGCAGAGTTCGGATACTGGATGCAGTGGTCCCTGAAGAGGTTGGACAGGTAGAATGAGCTCCTGGAGGAGCTTGTCACAGTCAAGGAGACAGATGGGCCTCAGACTCCAAATCTGAGGTCTCTGTGTACAAGGATGGGACAGAGTCAGAGGTGGTAGTGGAGCTGGCTGTAGAGAGCCTGGAGGAAGAGAGGGCAGAGGTGGGGGAAAGCGACTCAGATGAGTCAATGGTGTAGAACAAGTTGCTTCCTTGTATATAGTCAGAAAATGTACCAATTTTTCATGAGTCAAGCATCAGAGTGAGGTTTGGGCTTGTCCAGGTAATGGAGATGGTAGTCACGGACAAGTTCAGATGCATGATCAAGCTCCATGGCTAACAGCCAGGAGGTCCCATCATCCATGCCTTTATACCCAGACCAATGCACTAGGTACAGTAACTTGCAGTTCTTCCTTCATCGATCTATCTTGGAGTCAAGGATCTCAGAGACCTCGTACTCTGGTTCTCCATCAACTTCTATTGGAGGAGGTGGGGGTTGTACCTGATTGGGGATCATGTTGGATATGGAGGGCTTCAACTGGGAGACATGAAACATAGGGTGAATGGACTTCATAGAGTCCGGAAGGCGGAGCATGAAGGAGTGGGATCCTGCCTGAGTGATGATTGTATATGGCCCTAAATTCTTCTCAGAGAGTTTCTTAGAGGGTCGTGTTGAGCAGAAGTATTTTGCTTTGACAAATATCTGGTCACCAACTTTGAAGTCTGGTGCCGGAGTTTATTTAGCATCTGCAGGTCCTTGGTATCACTTTTGCACAGCAGCCATCTCCTCACAGAGGAATTTGTGGAGGGAGTCAAGGTCAACAGAGTATTTGCGAGCTCTCTCAGATGTAAGGTCATGCTCGGGGTGAATGGTAATGTTGGGGTGATAGCCCTTGTTGGCGAAGAATGGTGAAACTCCAGTGGTAGCGCTCGGAGCGTTGTTGTACATGAACTCTGCAAGAGGAAGGAGCTCAGACCAGTTGTCTTGCTGGTAGTTACAGTACACTTGAAGGTATTGCTCCAGAGTCTGGTTCATTCATTCTGTCTGACTGTCTCCTTCGGGGTGATATCTGGAGGTAAAGTGGAGGCAGATGTTTAAGGCTTTCCCAAGTGAGTGGAAGAAGTGAGAGATGAACTCTGAACCTCTATCGGAGGTAATGTGGGAGAGAACTCCATGCTTGGAGAAGACATGGAGCAGGAAGAGTTTGGCAAGCTCCAGAGACGTAATCATGTCATGTGTTGGGATGAAAATGCACTGTTTGGATAAATGATCTATGACTACAAGGATAGTGGTGAATCCAGAGGACGTGGGAAGTTGTTCAATGAAGTCCATGGAGATGGAGTTCCATGGCTTTTCTGAAATGGGGAGCTGCTTAAGCAGTCCATAAGGTTTGTGCCTCAGAACTTTGGCATGGGCACAGGTTGTGCAGAACGAGATGTAGTCCTTTATGAATGTTCTGATGCCCAGCCAGGTATATTCATGATGAATGAGTTCCAAGGTTCTGTTCTGGCTGAAATGTCCAGAGAGTGGATGGTTGTGCTTGTACCAGAGGACTCAGAGATGGAGGATGTTGAAGTCCAGTACGTAGATCCTGTTGTCTAGGTGGAGGAAGCTGTCATTGTCAATGGACCATTGGGAGTCAGAGGGTTTGGAGGTGGTCATGTGAATGGTGGCCAGAGGGTTGGAGGGGAGAGCGGAGAGAATGTTGTTGTGGAGGGTTTCTTCATCAAAGAGCATACTGGCCCTGAGCACCGGAGTTGCTAGGTATGTGGCCTGGAGGGACACAGCGAGTTACTCCTGAGTGAAGATTGGGCAGAAGTTGTGAGGGTTGATGCAAGTGTAGTCCTTATCCCCCTCTTTGGAATAGATGTCCCAGTGTCTAGTGAGGGCATCAGGCTTCGCACCAAGGCATCTAGGGCAAAAACAGACAACCATGTTAAACTGGAAGAGAAACTCTGACCAGCGGGCTTGCTGCCAAGTCAGGAGCTTTGTCATGGCAAAGTACTCAAGGTTCTTGTGGTCAGTGACTATGTCAACCAGAGTTGCAGAGCCTTCCAAGTAGTGTCGCCAAGTCCAGAAGGACTCATGAATGGCAAGCAACTCCTTATCATGAGTGTTGTAGTTGAGCTCTGGAGCAGACAATGTGTGAGAGTAGAAAGTGACAGGATGAATCTTGTCGTCAGGACAAGGGATGGAGAAGATGCCAGTGATGGCATAATCGGAAACATCAGTTTCTACGATCATCAGAGTGTCTGGCATCCAGTGAGTCAGGATTGGAGTGGTAGTGAAGGCATCCTTGAGTTTCTGGAAAGCAGAGCGACAGGAGTCGGAGAAATGCCACAGAGTACCTTTGCAGGTGAGACGAGTCAAAGAAGTGATGATGTTGGAATAGTTATTTATAAAGCGGTGGTAGAAATTCATGAAATCCAAAAAGGACTGAATGTCCTTGACCTTGTGAGGCTTAGGCCAGTCCTGAATTGTCTGGACCTTCTCTGGGGACATAGTGAGCCCAGAGGGCGAGAGCTGATATCCAAGGTATTTGGTGGAGTTGGTGGACCATTCACATTTCTCAGGTTTGGCATAAAGTCCGTGTTTGTGGAGTCTATGGAGGACCCCTTAGACATGCTCCTTGTGGGAGGCCTTGTCTGCAGAGTAGATGAGGATGTCGTCCAGATAGACTATGATGCAAACATTGAGAAGATCGGCAAAGACAGTATTGACAAAATGCTCGAATGCCACAGGGGCATTGGTTAGACCAAACGGCATGATGAGCCATTCACAGGAGCCGTAGCACATACAGAAAGACATTTTCCATTTGTCTCCTTCCGCAATGCGGACCAAATGGTAGGCATGTTGGAGGTCAATTTTGGTGTAGATCTTCATGTGGCTTGGAGCGTCTAGGAGGTCGGAGATACATGGGAGCAGGTAGCAGTCTTTCTTCATGATCTTATTGAGTCCTCAGAAGTTGATGCAAAGACAGAGTGACCCATCCTTTTTGCGGACGAAGAGGACCAGAGCAGCGTGAGCAGAGGAGGAAGGGTGGATAAAGCCCATGGTGAGATGCTCATCGAGGAATGTCCAGAGGGACCCAAGCTTGGAGGGCAATAGGGAGTAGGTGGTACTTAGTGGAGGCAAAGCTCCTTCTTCCAGGTCGATCTTTAGATTGTGTTTGCGATGTGAAGCAAGCATAGAGGCCTTGCTCTTGCTAAAGACATTGGCAAAGTTGTGATACTCCAGAGGAATAACGGAGAGATCGACGTTATCAGGAGCAGTAGAAGCGGAGTGGAGAGTGCTCTCCTGGGGGTGGAGTTGCAGACTGAATTGAACGGAGACCTCAAGGTGACAAGCCAGTGCAAATGCAGATGCGCTGATAATCACGATGGGCGGAGTCTTGTGGTCGAAGAAACATGGTGGATTGGGGGTGGGGTCAGCCAGAGGAGAGCTCGATGGTGCTGGCATGTCCTGTCCAGGTGAATGGAACGAGATACTGCTCAAAACCCAATCAATCAACAGATTGTAGCAGGTAAGCCAGTTATGTCCTAAAATAAGGGAATAGGAACCATCCGGCGGAGTGACGTAGAACATTGTCAGAGTGATATCACTGGTTTCAAAACGGACAGAGAGGTCAAGAGCTTGAGTGATGGTGGAGTTGGTTGTTTCATCAAAGAGTCAGAGTTAGAGTGGGGGTACAGAGTAGGTTGGAAGGTTGTGTTTATTAACAAAGGATGTATCGATAAAACAGTTGAAGGATCCGGAGTCTACAAGCACAGGAAACGGGGGAATATTATAAGACACTAAACTCTGAAATGCCAGAGATGATTAGAAGGGTGGGACTTGGCTTCACCGTATGTGGTGCCCCCTTACAAGAGTTCAGTCCCAGTCTTGCAGAGATCAGAGGTAAGACTTAAGATGTAGAGACGTCAAGTTGAGCGGAGGTGTCAGAGCAAAGTCGTCGAGACTCAAGCGGAGGTCAGGAGAGTTATTCTAGATAATATTCGAACTGAGGAGTACATGAGTGAAATTGGAGGTTTATATATGGAGCCCAGGAAGGATTAGTAAACAGAGTCATAAGTGATTGGTAAGAGAAACAGGAGTCAGGAGTAAGTATCCCAGAGCTGTGCTCCGGGTAGGAGAAAGCCAAAGCTGTACTCTAAGCAAGACACAGGTTTGGAGGTAAGTAATTAGCAGAGCTAGTACAAGTGGAGAACAAAGCAACGTAAGAACAAGGAACAGAGATGAGAGGAAATACTAAGTAAGAAGTCCAAAGTCTGGAACTGCGTCCCATGTGAGAATGCGGCGGAGTTGGTAGTGATGAGCCTGGAGTACTGGAGTTGGACTTGGGGGAAAATATGGGATATGACAGAATGATAATCTTACCGGACCATGCATAGAAACCTTGTGTCTGTTAGCTACGATGGCATAATGAACCTAAGATCCTAGATGTGCAAAGTCATCTTTAAAAGATGAAAGATGATCAGTGCAACCACTGTCAATCATCCAGTGGTGCTGGGCAAATTCTTTATCAGAGTCTCCTCCTAGTGTGAAAGCACTGTGATAACAGTCAAGCCCATCATATTCATTATCATATCCATACAAGACAGCATCATTGTAGTTTTGTAAGTGCTCTCCTATGTCTCGTGGGGTTGCCATGGCTACTGCCACAGGCATAGATGGGAGAAGTGCCTGAATATGAGTCTCATTCAACAAGTCAATATTGTTGAAATGAGAAGACAAGCTGGCAAGGCCTCCAAGAGAAAAAGAAACCTTTTTCCTCTTCTCCTTTTCCTTTTTCATCACCATTGGTGTCCCAGATGTAGCATTAGCTTCTTCAGAAAGGACATTTCTTGAAGGAGCCATATGGAAGGGGCATCGAAGATGGCCCAGCTACATTGATCTTGTTGTCTTCATCATTTCTCCAACCTGTGTGCACAACAGTGGACAAGGAGTCATCCATGTTACTGTAGTTTTCGGCTAGCTTGGCAGCGTGAGAATTTTAGTAAAAATTCGACACCCATCTTCCTACCGTCATAGCGCCCCAACGCTTCACCGAAATTCGACGAAAAGGGTACCAATCGACTTGAAACACTCCAGAGAACGCACGCCTCTTGGACCGGTGAAGAGATAACGACATTTCGGTATTTCGATTTTGGGGGATCGCCGGGATCTTGTGGTATGTGTTATCGAGCTCGTATGAAGGGTCCAGCTATAGATAACACCTCCTGCAGGATCAGAACACTGGATTCTGCCCACCCTCATTCCCTGGTTGCACTTTGTGGCCACCTCCATCTGATTACTGCTACCCGTTCCCCCCTCCATTATTCCAGCAGCTGCCTGGTGTCCAGGACCGGCCGGTAGCATATAACAAGTCATGGGACGATACAAGGAAGGAGCCTTAGCTGATAGACCAGGAGGCGTGTCTCCAGCAGTGATGGTGTCTGTAAGTCTCCTTTCATGTGTTTGTAGCTCGTGTTCATCCCTCCCAGGATAAATGAAGCTGGCAAAGGGTACTTTACGAATCTAAATGCCCCCCCGTTCGTATGGGGACCTGGAGATGATTCAGCACCTCTGAAGAGGATGATGGTGAATGAAGGGATTGGGTGGATGAGGAACAGGCTGTGTTTACAGTATCGCTCAGGATGAGCTGAAGCAGGTGCAAGCGCAGTATGACAAAGCCGCACCCAGAGGCACAGAGGAAAGTCATGGATAGCACGCAATGTCATGGCCCGATTCAGACACACCACCAATATTTGTCATGGTCATGTTCTCAGATCCACCAATTTGTTGTAGAAACGTGCGTGAACACGAATGCTTTTGTGCGTTCAAGTTCATGAGGTTGAGTCACCATGACTCACTCAGAGGCTGCTTCGCGACAAATCATATGATGTATTGAACGAGACGCAATGATCAAAAACAAACAATCTACTCATCATCAAAAGTCCCAAAACTAGGGAGTACCAAAGTACCTGCCCTTGCCGCCTCGAGATCATCCTCAGCATACTCAAAGATATTGATCGCTGTGCCAATTTCGATGTCAAGCCAATCCTGGAGTTCTGATAATTGTATATACTTGCGGCTGAGGTGATTCAGGCGATAAAAGCCTTTCGCCCTCAGAACAGGTCCGAATCGTGAGTAAACGACTCTATCTTTATTCCTCCCACCGTGAGTGTCAAGATATGAGAACCATTCGATGAGATCGGGAACAGGCTTGAGTAGACCCGGAGCAGGTGAAACCGAGTGCACGTTCTGGGATGTTGGCACACTAAGCCCTGATTGAGCAGACGGCTGACCTGGCAATCCAGTGCCCTGTGGACCTGCTCCCCATTGTGGTAAAACGAAGATGGGGGGGGGGACAGCCAGGGTATCCGTATCCAACTGGGAAGCTAGGCTGTCCCATTGGTGCATCGCTCTGCTGGTTGGATGAGGACCTGGCATGTGGTGCGTTCTCAAGAGCAAGGCGAACTGGTTTTTCGTCGATCGTCGCTAGACCTTCCATCTGATCGATACACCCAGGCCATATCAGTAAAGTAAGCTTGAATTGTAGTAGTAGGAGAATACGTACGATTTGTATAGCCCAGAAAGATAAGTTGCTGATTGTCAGCGTTTGACATACATTACCGCCACTCGGACTGTAGCACCACCTGTCAGTGCCCTTCGAGTGAATATCGCACTTCCATCATTCTTGGAGCTTCTTTATCAGCTTGAGACGGCGACCAGCTCCATCCAGCTCTGGGTCAACAGACTCAGACGCTGTCTTCTGCTTGCTAGCAATGCCAGATGTCATGTTAGAACCTTTTGCACCCTGAAAATAAAAATGTCATTGGAGTCATGAGAACAGAAAACGAAGCCTACTTACACCTTTGCCAGGGCGGGAGAAGCCACTGTTTCCAAGGGAGGCTGCATCTTCAAATTGGACGACTGGATTCTTGGGTGCGCGAGTCAACTTACGCCCATTAGGTAGACGTCCGGGTACGATGAGATCCTGTAAGCGTCCTATGAATATATCCAGTTCATCGTTTGAATGGATCGAGGTTGATGCCTGCTTTGCTTTGTCAGAGTCCAGACGATACTGGAGGCGGACCGCCTTGGGGTGTCGTTCCATCTTCTCAGCGACGATGTCACGGAGCGCAGTAAGTGTGATGGTGGACAGTATCTTGAATGGAGTGTGTGTACCGTCTGGACGAGGGGCTGAGCACTGAATGGTAAAAGCTAAAAAGGCTAAAAGTGAATAAAATGATGAGGGGAAACCTTTCGACAGAACAAGTGCCACTTACCGTCATCATCATCGGAGGTGGCGGCTGTCTTGGCAGTTTGCTGCTTGTGTTTTCGGCATGCCTGGGGTGCTGCAGCTGCCACAGGTTTAGAAGGGCGGCATTGATGAAGAAGGTTGTCGAGTGCAATGTCAGAGTCCTCATCATTAGATGAGCCCTGTACGTCATCGAGATTGAAGTTCTCGCTTGACGTCTCGCTCTGGCCTTCGTTGTCAAGATCCATACACTCGGGTTCACTCGTCCCTGTGGTCATGACACTCAAGAGTTGGTCTGCACTCCTGATCGCCTCCGCAGGGAACATGGGAATGTCCATGTCTTCATCGTCTTCGTCGAAAGTCGTGGGACCGTAAGCTTCATCAAGTTCAGTGATAGAATCCAAATAGGCATTTTGAGTATCGTCTAAGGTTGATAGGATCGTGGATCGTTTCTGTCCAGATGGGGCTACTAGTACTACAGGCGAGGCACCCATATTCTCTGGTATACGCTGGTCCTTGGTTGAAACCTTGGGCTGGGACTTGGCTGAGGTATGAGCGTTGCGCTGGGAGGTAGGGGGAACGCTGGACCGAGAAGTACTAGACGCACGGGAACGGCGCTTGCCCTGTGTGACCTGAGGCTCACTCGGGAGTGTGCTGGTCTTCGTAGAGCAAGCAGTGGTCTCATTGAGCCCACATATGTCAGAGAGCCCACTCTGTTCGCATCTGCGGCAGACTTTGGCCCCAGGAAGTACTTCGCACTTTACTTTGTGCGCTCGACACCGCGCACAAGCCCCGACCCGCTTTCTCTTGCCTAAAAAGCAATGGACTGAGTAGTGCACTTCAGATAGAATAGAACTTACCTGTGTCAGCCTGAGAGGCTTGCGCTTGGCCAGCGAGTGAGTCGCCCCCAATAGTGAGACTGGTGGCTCTCTGTCTTGGGGGCATGGTATTGGACAGGTCGTGGTCTGGGTAAAAGGAACGGGAGGGTACGGACCATCGTATTTATGTGCTGCCTGAGTGGCGGCTGTGGCCGCTTGCCTGGCCGCTTGCCTTGCCTTGCGTTCAATGCGGTCCTTCATTAGTGGAGTAATCAGTCATCGCTACAAGATCCAGACCTTGTTTTTACATACCAAGACTTGGATAGCATGAAAACGCTAATCGATGAGGTATATCGTGAGCCACGTAGTGCACAGTGGCAGCGCATTGGAACGTTGAACCAACCGTCGTCGAGGTGAGACATGAGTACCAAATGAAAGTATCTGATGAATCAAGATGTTCATACAACAACCATGACAATTCAAAAACAAAGACTACGTCGACAACAGATCATATGTAACCACAATGTACATACCATCCTCGAATATCTGCAGGTGTGATGGTGTAGAGCGCTTTCATAAGAGTAATGTAAATATCCTCATCCGACATTTCCGTCATCGCCATTCGAGCGTATTCACCATTCCTCCGCAGGTGATACTTCATTGCAGAGAATGTCAGTTCGATCGGGTTGAAGTCAGGGGAATAAGGTGGTAGAAACTCGCAGTGCATGCCCCTGCAAAAATCAGTGTAACATTAGTTCGCGTTCACATATCCGTGTTATAAAATCTCATACCTAGCTTGAATCAGATTCTGGATGTCTGGATGCTTGTGAATCTGGCAATTATCCATTACAATAACAGAACTTGCACCAGGAAACAGCTGCATGTTGTTGAGTAATCGCTCAATGAATCATTTGAACGTGTCAGCACGGAATGAGCCTTCAACTATGTCACAATGTAAGATACCATCATGGAGCGAAATAGCAGGTAGAATGGAGAAGCTACGAATTGTCAGTGATGATTACAAACTTAAAATATGGACCTACCGCCGACTGCGCACAAAGAAAGCCTTCCGCTGTGCTTTTGTGCCCCAAATTGACCAAGTGCGGCCACGATAAGTCGTACAACGGTCCACAGAGCTTTCGTCAACAAACACCAACTGTTCAGGCTGGTACAAACCAATTCGCGCATGATAGTCAAGTCGTTTTTCTGCAGACCTTTCTGCCGCAACTCGTGTAATCTAGAAGGATAAAAATTATGTACAGAAGATAGTAGTTCAGTCGCTCACCTTTTTCATGGTAAATCCCTTCCTGCGAAGGGTTCTCCAAACAGTGGAGCGCGAGATCTGAACACCAGTTGATACAGCCAACATCTCTTGGAGTTCGTCCAAGTATAAATCTGGGGCTTTCTTGATGGTACCTAGAAGAAACTGTAGTAGTTTGAATGTCTTTAGCAATCAAACGATCAATTGGCGTCTTGGATGTGACATACCTCAACGTCAATGTCTCGAAGATGTCGGTTATTGGATCGGTCTCGTTTGCCTGGTTGGTTGTCTTCATTCGGTACTGTCCCGTAAGCATGAAAGTGAGCAAGAACTCGCTGGACAGTTCGAGTTGATACATTGAGTCCTGTAGCGATGTGTTCTTGATCCAACATTCGGGAGAGCCGTATGATAGCCCATTGAATTTCGGCACATGTTTGTCGACCTTGAGGCATGTCTCCTACACGTTTTTTGATGACCAGATTCTACATACGAGCTCAATACACACATACCACAAGATCCCGGCGATCCCAAAAATTAAAACGCCAAAAAATCATTATCTCTTCACTGGTCCAAGAAGGATGTGTTCTCTGGGGTGTTCCGAGTCGATTGGTATCCTTTTCGTCAAATTTCGGTGAAGCGTTGGGGCGCTATGATGGTAGGAAGATGGGTGTCGAATTTTTACTAAAATTCTCACGCCGCCAAGCTAGCCGAAAACTACAGTAAAATCTTCTTCAATGTACTCAGGTTCCACAACAACTTCATTAATGAAGGATACTTTGTTGGCTTTACCTTTGCCCTTGGCATCCTGTCACTTCTTAAACCAATCCTTCTTCTGTCCTTTACCAGGTTGTTTAGACCTGGCAGGCCCTTTTCCTTTCTTCTGGTTTGGGTTTGCAGAACCCAATTGAGGCTGGTAAGAATTACCACCAGAAGGTTGGTAACCAGGAGTAAACAGTCTCAGTTGATATGAGGGGGTCTGGCTTCTCCACTGGTTTTGAGGTAAAGGGCTGCATTTAATCACATTGGTCCAATTGACAGAAGATTGGCCTCCGGACTCTGTCTGAGAGATCCAGGCATGAAGAGGTTTGTGCATAGCACAAAGATCCATCTCTATGAGTATTCATGATGAGATGGTGCTCATGTTGAAGTTAGCAGCTCCAACTGTCTGCGTGATAGTAGAAGCAAGGGTGAAGTAGTTGTTAAATAATCCAGAAAGATGAATCATAGCATGTAGGTTTTCAGGGAGATTAAACCCAGCTTCCATAAGCTTTTGAAACTGGGTATGATAAGAGTTGATAGAGGCATTGGAGTTGAAAGGATCAATGTGAAGTTGGAGAGCCTGATAGAACAAATTAAACTGTCCAGGAAGTCTGACGGTCCCAAAAAGTCCTCTGAGGCGATCCCAGAGAGCCTTTGAGATACAGTAGAAGGGCAGGTATTAGGGTCTGCCCATTTGTAATTCACATGCATAAGCAAGGAATCATTGATCGTACTGGCCATAAGACCAAGTATGCATTTCTCTAGTAGCTTCCATTTTGCCTGATCAGGCACATTAGCCTGAGCAGCATAAAAGAGTGTACTGTCAACAAATTCCCAAACAGAATACACTGATAGAGTAGTTTGGATCCTGAGACACCAAACATCATAGTTCTCTTGACCAACAAGGATGGGAATACAACTGATGAGATTTGTGTCAAACTTGACTTCAGAGACAGGGAGAGCCATTTAGAGGAGATCTGAAAAAATATTGTCAACAATGAATGTTGCAGCCAGATAAGATAAAAACGAAGAAGTGGTAGTTCCTGGTCCTGAACCTGGTGATGTCTGGTGAAGATGTCTATACTTCCTTCCAAATCCTTTCCTCGAAATCCAGTACAATCTCTGTTGTTCCTTTTTAGACGATCGTTGTTATGTAGGTATTTCTTGATACTGATTAGGCATCAGCAAAAGGGCATGTGATTCGAACGAATTGGGACACATCTCTGCAAAATAATGCAGGTTATCAATATACTTATTGGTAATACCTCTTTGTACATGAATACAATCTAAGTCATGATAAAAATATGTAACATGTAACACGTGAGAATGACTATTCAATTCAAGAAAATTTGAGTAAGGAGATGAAAAAGAGAAAGAATAAGACTTGTCTTCCAGTTCAGACAAAGGCCAACAAGAAGGAAGAAATGTTTCTGCCAAGACATCAACTATGTTTGAGAATCTGTCAATGTCTTTCTCCTTTCTGTGCAGCTCTTCAACATTGTCTTCCCATAGGATGACCTCTATGTGCTTGATATATGATGTCAAGCTCATCAGAAGTCTTTGCAGACTTGATGATACACTGTAATCGGTGCTGAGCATGATACTTGGGGTCACGATGGAAAGAAGAACGGAAGAATGTATTGAAGGCCATGTTCCAATGGCATTGCAAAGGAGCTTGATGCTTCTTATACAACCCATCTTCATAGAAGTAGCCTGGTAAACACCAATTTGGCTCTAGAGAGTCTTCGAGAACATGAGATGGAGTGGATGTAGGAGGAAAATGAGAGCAAAGAATGATCTTATATCCTTGAAAGTGGACACAAGTAGTGAGAGAGTGTTAATAAGTCTTGGTGGGGAAAGCCCAACCAGCACCCTCATAAGCAGAGCTGATAGTCTCATGCTGATACATGAAACTATTGATCAAGGTCATTGACCTGATCTGGGTCTCGCAAGGTCTAATCTGGAATGGATAGACCAGACAGTCAGCTCGCTTTACCTGCACATCAGTTAGAGCGCAGTGCATCCAACTCTGGAATATTGGTTCCAGGTGGACGTCTCTCATTTCCTCTTCTTCATTGTCTCCTCAGTAATTCTTCCATGCATCCTCAATGGGACATTGTGTCTGCCAAGTTTTCCAGTCTCCTGGATCTAGTCTCCAATGATCCTGGAACCTTGCAAAGTGGAGTTCCATGACTAGTGGAGGAGGTAATCCAGCCTTAACCATGGGATCAACTGGAAGCTGTACCAAGTCCATACTGAGCAAGTCCATTAAGGTATTGCCCACGAAGTTGTCCCATTGGTACAGGAGTGGGTTTTGGGGAATCTCTAGCAGCAAAGAAGGCATCTTCTGACAATGACAAGGAGGGTGTTGGAGAGTTTGTAGTAGGTGTAGAGGGTGATTGACTGGATAGGAGTGAAGTCGAAGGTGCAATAGAAGGAGCTTGCTCAAAAGCAGTAGCAGCTTCTGATCAAATGACCCTATGCACAGTAAATGAATTAGAGTATAAGTCTGAGTAAGATCTGGACTATATTGTCGAATTACCACAGCTCTTTGTTCGTCATGATTGCAAATTTGTCCACATTCAAGTAGACAAGAGCAAAGTGGGCAAGGCAGTTGGAACGGAACACCAGGTGGAACCACTCAATTGGAATTGGTGGCAGGATAAGGAGGGGGGTCTTGTGAATCTGGGGTAGACCCAGAATCTGACTCACGTTGTCCTAAAGGAAGGATGACCCCAAGGGTCACATAAGCTTCCAGTGTCTAAATAGTAAGATCAAATTGAAAGCCATCGCATAAACGATGAACAATCAATCTCCCAAAATGAGTGTTATGCTAAGCGTAGAACCTAGCTTTATTGGCAAGAGTCATGTGATGAACAATGAGTAAAGCGCAAGTCTTGAGCTTGAGGGCTGTGTTAACCTCAGAGCTAGTTGATAAGTCTACAATGCTTGGTAGGCATAGAGACTATAAAACCAGGTCTTGACAAGTAGATCGCAACCTACAAGTGGATTGGGCTAGATACTACACTTGTATTGCGTAGAACTAACTGGGGAAACTACAAGTACACTGGGCATTTATATACTGTGAGCGGACCCTGAATAAGGAGTCCTAAAGGGGAAACAGAACAGTGGAGTGCCATTCTAGAAGGGGATACATCCATAAGAAGAATCACAACAAGACGTGTGAACTGCAGACTGTGGAAGGAAATGGAACAGAACAAAAGAAGACATACAAAAGAAGAAGTGGAGTTCCGGTAGGAATAGAAGAGTGGAACAGGAATAGAACTCTGTTGGACAAGGATCCCTAAGGATCAAAAGAATCAGAAGGAAGATCAAAGAAATGGGCGAAATCGGAAGTGGAGTCCTCGGGTTCCCATGCAGTTACCCACGAGTTGAACTCATGCTCCTCGGCCTTGGTCATCCAGGGGATTTCTGTAACAATGAGCAGTGAACTCTAAGAGTCCATCCCTCTCAATGATTGGTGTCATCATTGCATAATTAAATGCAGCAGCAACCATAGAAATGGTCATTGCGAATCCTTCAACCAACCATGAACCATAACACAGAAAGATAGGAGGCATTGGGCTAGCGAATGACGAACTCCTCTTTAAGCAGGGCTCATAACCTATTGGAATAACCTGATTACACAGGGGCAAGAAGGGTAATGAATCAGTGGGAGATACACACTGATAGGTTTATGGTTGGTGACAAAGTCTTCAGAGTATCAGAACAATAAATTGGAACAGTTAATGTTCTGAGAAGTTCTGAGTGAGGGAAGGGAGTGAAGGATGATAGATAGAATCATTATTGAGACAGGCTTAAGGCCATGTCTTATATACTGTTCAGTGATGAAACACTGATGTAAGTGATATATATTTCAGAGATGAAACGTGTAAGAGATAAAGGGATAAAACATGTATCAGATATGAAACATGTAAGAGAATGTGAAATGTATCATAAAATGTGTATCACATCTTATGACACAATGATGTCACAGTCTAGACCAAAGATAAGAATAGCTTATCTAATAATGGTGAGTAATATGGATAGCATAAAAGATAAGGTCATAAACCATTCTAGAATCTGGTATCAGGAATGAATATTAAAATATGAAATACCAGAATTTCAACAACATAGGCATTTGACAGTATGTTACAAAGCTGTGTAATTATGTAAATGACATAATTCCAAGCAATATAAATATCATGTGTCCCACTTCAATTGACCTCACCACACCATAAAGTCCATTCCTATCCCTATTAAAGCCAACATCCTTGTTCTCTCTGAATCAGGTCTCTCTACTAGACAGATTGCATCCAAGAGCAGTCTAGGAAAGGCCACTGTGGCCAGAGTCATCAAGGAGATTCTTCCAGAAAAGAAGAATGTCAAGTTAGGATGTTCTTCCAAGCTTTTTTCTCTTGACAAGAGAATAATTGTCTCTAGTATTATCACTGGAAAGGATGACAATGCTGTCAAAGCCATCCACCTCATCAACCCTGCCCTTTCCTCTTCTATCTCTGCCCAAACTATTTGCAATGTTCTCAAGGCTGCATCTTTAAAGGCTATGGTCAAGAAAAGAAGCCTTTGTTGTCTATCAAGCATGAAAAGAAAAGCTGGACTTTGCTCTCCAGTACAAGAACTGGACTGTGGAGGACTGGACCAGAGTTATTTGGTTAGATGAGACAAAAATCAACAGGATGGGTCAGATGGAAGGATGTATGTGTGGAAAAAGAGGGGTGAGCCTTTATAGGACAAGGAGGTCCAGGGAAAAGTGAAGTTTGGAGGAGGTTCCTTGATGGTTTGGGAATGCATGGGATGGAATGGAGTTGGGATACCTGCAGAGGTGGAGGGGAGAATGGATGCTGAGCAGTATGTGTCCATTCTAGAGGACAATATGCTTCCCAGCATGGAGAATTCTGGGATTCCTAAGGAGAGCATTATCTTTCAACAGGATAATGACCCCAAAGACTCCTCCAAAAGGGCTCAAAACTTGTTCAGATCTCAAGTGGACTTCTCTAGATCAGTCTTGGATGCAATCCATCAAGCAGAGAAAGCAGATTCAGAGAGAATAAGAATGTTGGTTTCAATGGGGGTAGAAATGGACTTTATGGTGTGGTGAGATCAATTGAAGTGGGACACAGAGTATTTACATTGCTTGGAATTATGTCACTTATATAATTACACAGCTTTGTAACATAGCAACCATCAATAGCTGTCAAATGCCTATGTTACATATGATATAATGATTCTCAAATATAGGGTCAAATAAGTGTCCCAATAACATGACATTTTGAAATAACTGCCATTCCATCAGGTCTTATCCAAATCTCTTGACCTTCGCATCCATAGCAAGCCAAGGGTAGGTATGTCATTTGATATACTCATATGTTAGGGCCTGGATTAGGAGGTGTTGGGGAATATTGACTTTAGTGGAAAACATGCAAACATTGGGACACTTTTTTGAGTCACTGTGCCTTCTTCCAGTAAGTCATTGCCACTCGTTGGCTTTGGCTTGGCCACTTGTTGTCTCAAAGTTGCACCCTTGAAAGTAGTAGGTATAAGGCCTGCCAGGAAGTGAGCAGTAAAACTAAACATACCGCTTTTTGCTGTTGCAAGTAGGTAAATCAGTTGAAGTAATGTCAGTCCCTGCATCTTCAAAGTATACAACAACCTTTTTAGGTGCGCAGGTCAACATCTTGCCATTGGGAAGATGCTAGGGTAGGATTAGACCTCTCATTCTTGTCTTGAACATGTTGAGTTCATTGAGGCTTTGTATGGATGTACAACCATCCTTTGCTTTATCACAATCTCAATGATACTGTAGTGAGACCAATCCAGGATATTAATCAAGTCTTTGTGCAATGGCCAGATGGATGTCACCAAGGAGGGCATCAGATGCTATTTCAAATGGAGTGTTTGAACCATTTTGTTGGCAAACAGCGCATTAGATGGTGAAGGCTAGATGAAAATGTGAGAAAGATGAGTTTCACTTGTAAAAACAAGACTTACAATGTGTCTCAGAGTCCTGAGAGATCGCTGGCTCAGCTATTGACTTTTCCTTGCCAGTTAACTTGACCTGTTTCTGCTTAGCAAGTGCCTGCTTTGCCACTGGCTTGGAAGGCCATATAGTATGCCAATATTGCGTAACTTCATCTTCCATTTCGTCAGAATCATTCCCTGATCCACCTAAGGCATCAACATTGTTGTCGAGTCCATAATGGACATCCTCATCTGGCTCTCCATAAAAGTCATCTTTAAGTTAAAGGGCCCCTACAAACAAAGCACTCATGAAGTAGTTGGCACCATCTTTGAGTGAGTCAGACACATCCAAGTCTGAGTCAATAGTATTGTCGTGGTCCTGGTCATTGTCAATCTTGAGGATGGGATTCAAGGATGGATTATGTGCTGGGCCACTGTTAGACTGGGATTACACAACTGCCACACACTTTTCAGAGTTCAATTAACATGGTTGCTTGGAGGAATGGGATGGTGGCAAGTGAGGGACTTGCAATCCACTCCACTTCTGAGAACGCACTAAACATGTTGTAGTGTCATTGTGGACATGACCCCCTTGACTTGGAAGATCAGCAGGAGGCACACTCTTTCCCCAGGCAGGCCGTGTATGGCTTTCTTGGACAATACATGTGTCACAACCTTGGGTACATCTAATGCATGCATTGTCTTCTTCATTAGCAAATTGACAGTGAACCTTGCATTCATGACAGTTCATGCATGCTCCGATTTTTTTCATACTGGTAGCAGCACCTGAATGGAAAATGGCATGAGCAGTGAAATGTATAAGTGCAAGTGACTTGGAGTCACCTGTGGTAACATGAACTGGAGCACCTGCTCCGGGTACCTCAGAATTGCTTGCTGGATGGGTATTGGGGGAAGTCTTCTTTTGTCTCTTGAACAACAGGGTGGGTGTTTGTCATTGAGGACTGAACACAAGGTGTAGTGCAATTATAGTTTGACTTGGCACTCCTCATGTCTTCAGACATAAGTACTATCAAGACAATACGACAACAATGGGATTCAGAGAACAAGTGCACAGTACAAACAATGAGTACTACTAGTATCCAATCATACATAATCACAGTGCATGAACCAACCAAACAAATCCTGTGGAGTGATGGTACTCAAGGCATTGAGCAGCATGATATAAATATCTTCATTAGCCATCTGTGTCATTGCCAATCGAGTATAGTCGCCATTTCTATGAAGGTGGTACTTCATTGCTGAGAATACAAGCTCGATCAGGTTGAAATTGGGTGAGTAGGGTGGTAAGAACTTGCAGTGCATCCCCCTACAAAATTGTGGTCAGTTCACAAGCAAAGTAATAAAGTACAGTGAGGTGCAAAACCGTTGCAATGTCTAACCCCAAACCGGGGCGCGAAGCGCCCCGCAATCACTTGTGGGAATTTCACTTTGCTTTGGTGGGACCAAATAAAGTACA
>JBBPNN010000539.1:0-21073 GCA_038090935.1 Hortiboletus campestris | reverse complement strand
AAGATAAGAGAAACTTATCTAATAATGGTGAGTAATATGGATAGCGTAAAGATAAGGTCATAGACCGTTCTAGAATCTGGTATCAGAAATAGAATATCTGAATATGAAATACCAGAATTCTCAACAACGGTCAATGTACGTGGGGCACCTCTTGTTTCTTCGGCAGTATCGGCAAGGACTGCTTCAGAGACTGCAACTCCGATTCTTGTGCACGCTGCTGCTCTGTTGATCCTTCCGCTTCTGAACACTTCGACGGAAGCAAGAAAAAGCCGGTTCATATACAGATCTGGACTCACAGTGCGACTCCTCGTCAGCATACTCGGCGATCACTGAGAGGTACAGGCTGTTGGAACTTGGAAGTGAGCTTCTGGGCAGCCCAGGACCGGTGAGTCTTGACAGAGTGCTTGATTCATCTCAGTCAGAGCGACTCGTGCATCAATGGTTCGTGCAGAACAAAGATAGCGCGAAATTTTTCGAGAATCTGAGGAGTCAGAACAACGAAACGAGTTAAAACAGAGACAAGCACGCTCATCGATCATCCGATGTGACTTAGACTAGGTTGTCACGTGCTTGGTATTACGGCTCTCTATCACGATTCTACGAAAAAGCATCACTCATAAATTTTCACTTCAAGCGCGAACAGGGCAAAGCTTAGGCTGATTTGGCGATTGCCGAATTTCTCAAGTTGGCAAAGTGCTCAAGCGAAGTTTTGTGCTATGTACTCCGCCAATGCCATCCACCTAGGCTCATCACTACGAACAGTAGTCGTTGCTGGTGTGGTGAAGCCGCAGCCCGTAGTGCTGTGGCCGCCATGACCTCATTGTCCCCATCCTCCTACTTACTTCCCTTATCTGATTTGTCAAGGAGCGCAACAACCCCCAATAGTGGCACTCTGGACTTTGAAGAGGAAACAACTTTCACTGCTGTCGCCTCTCAGGCTTCAAAGCACAGAGCAATGATCGGCATGATGCCTCTACCAATTCCGCAGCCGATTTGAGTTATCTTATGAAGACGAGTTTTACTGCCATGTCAGCATAAGGTCGTCGTCTCACGCGGGCTTGATTGGATGAGGTGATGTCTTGAACTCGTCTTTTCGTTGCTGTGTAATGCCAACGCCCACATTTTTCAGTCATGGGAGCCCCATAATTGTGGGGCTGAGCCGGTTCACGCCATCCCTTGAAAGTGTTGCTTTACTTGAGTCACGACCCTTAGTTTGATGCTAATTCAAATCCTGATCATCTTACCGCCGACTTGCGAATGACCGGAGCGCGAGGGTGGGGGCTAAGCAGGCTGCATGCTGGCTTTGTGCTGTAGTACATGAGAGTAAATGAGTCGCAACGACTCCACCCGAAATCAACTTACTTGCGATCCAGGGAGTCCGAAGAATGCTTCAGACTTGCCATGGTGCTGCACTCCGGCGATCTACTCAGTCCGTCAGTTACACTCCTGTTTCTCAATACATCGGCGATGCTAATATCCCATTTCCCCCAGAATGCAGGGACCGCGAGAAGTATGGCCAGAAGCTCCGACGAGTTTAAACGCCTCTCTACAGTCAAGACCTCAGCTGAATGCTTGATGAACTCCTTTCCGTGGGCGCTTATCACGGGATGCCCCCGTCCTGTCGTTCGACCAGCATCTTCTTTATTCGCATCGGGTGGTCTCCTCAATTTGGACAGTAAGACGCAGTTCGTTTGGCTGAGTCCAGTAAGTAACTACGGCTGTATGCGTGCTGCAGGGACGGAGTACATGACCCTCAGAGTAGAAAACATGCAAAATCCGCAACTGGACTGCGTTCCTCGATGCCCTCTGATACGTTCGCTCTCGAACAACCAACTTAATGCTTGGAATTTGTGGGCCTTGGATTGTTGTCATGCTAGTAACCGGACGAACTGAACGACTCCTACATTCTACCGAGTAGATGGCGATGAGTTCACGTACGGACGCTCCTCCCGTGGCTCCGCTGGTATCGTTGATGCGTGTGCAACAAAAAATCATTTTAACCGGGATAGTTCGCGGTCTTGTTTTGTGGACCGCTTACATAGCACTGGCTGTGTCTTATACTTCGTAGGGCTTATGCTGGTACACAAACCTTGGGGCGCTGCGCTCATTGGAACTTCCGAGGGCAAAAGAACGCTGAGGAGGTGACTTGATAATTAACTTAGTAAAGTGCCTTGCTTCTTGTCCACGTCACGTGTCATTCCAATCCGTCCGAGTCCATGTTTCTTACAACGACTCGGATAGTCCACATTTCCGTCCCATTCTAACAATTGCAGCCCGTTAACAAGGACATTACCATTACATACTAATGGTTTCGTCACAGTTCTTCACGAAGAACGCCATGTCGGATCCAGTGGCTTCCAAGTCCACATTCCTCTGCATGTACATGACGAACCATCCAGACACCCTGGTTGCATATGTCAAACACTTTGGCAAAGTCCCCGGGAATGTCAGCTCCGCTGAGATGAAGTCTATCGACTGCAAGGTAACTTGCAACATGTTTCGGGCCCTGGATCAAATCCACATTGAACGCACGTCACTGTTTAACAGGGCATGAACCTTTCATACTCGCTCAAGAGTGGTGGTGTTGGGTCTGTCCACGTCAAATTTGACCCACCACTCGCTGGATATGACGACGTCAAGCCGAGATTACTTGCCATGAAAGCCGACGCACAAGAAGCGCTCGGGATGGTATGTTCATATTCTACCCTTTCGCTCGTTCTGATATTTATTATTTACCCCACTCATGGTGACTCCCACATGATTGTAGCTGAAATCTCCAAAGATAACATCGTTCCGCTTGCCATCCAATACCGTATTATTCCTGTATTGCCTTCTCGGCGCCGCGTATTTCAGTTTGGCGCCGTCCCAAGGAACCCCTCTGCCGTTTATACCAGCTAGCACTGCCGACATGGTATTTACGCCTGCGCGTGCTCTTGTGAGTACGATTGGCTTCCAGCCGACTATGAGGAGTATCATCCAAAGTATTGCGGTCATCCATGGTCTTGAAAGCTTTTATATGTGGTATCTTTGCAATCATTACGTCAAGGGGTCATTTGCCACAGTGAGCACGGGTATGGGTAGTTTTCACTTGCCCCGCTGATATACCGTTTGCCGCGATAGGTCACATATATTTCTGCTACGTTAGTCTTTGGCTTCCCGATCTGGGTCGATCTGAAGAAGAGAGTTCAAGAGAAGCGCATCGAGAGTGTCATGAAAGCAGAGTAACATTCAAAAATACCTGTCGCATGGATGTTAGGCCACACAGCCCACTGCCTGAGCAACCCGCAGTATTTCTGACTTGGACATCATGATGGGGGCGACGTTTCCGGAGGGTAACCATGTCTTGTGTGCTTTTACTTACGTGTTCGAAAGTGCCATGTCAAACAGATCGAACAGATTTTGATTCCCGAATGAATCGTCCAGCCGGGGCACACCACCTGATGCTCGGCTGTTGTGAGCGCCGCTTCATGATGCGGTTATCGGAAACTCGATGACAACCCCCGTTGCAGAACGATAGATCGCTTCCAAAATTGGAGACGTTCGGAGTTTGGATCACGGGAACAGCATCGGCACGTTAGCCAGGTCTCGCCGTAAGTCTCCGCTCGTGCCGCAATAGTGTTTTTTGATCGGAGATACTTATTCAAAGTCCCGCGGACTGCAATATTTTCCGAACCGCTCTACTTATCGTGGGCTGGAAAGCAATATTCCGTGCTTTGGGGATGAAATTATATAGGTTCGCCTGCAGTTGATCGGTTGGATAGCGCGAAGTACACAATCCATCCATCATCCGTTTTGCATTCTTATCGATCGCATATGTTTCTGTGGCTTGTTGCATCACGGAGGATCAGATCGATCAGAATTCAAATTTAACTCCGTGGTGACAGCTCAACGGCCCAAAGCATTTGCACTGCTTCGGCGCCTTAACGAGGTGCTACGGCCCTTCGTACGCTCGCCACCGCAAGCTAATCAAAACTATCCGCATCATGATGTATGTGCAAGAAGCCTGAGAGTCGATGCTAATTATTTCGTTGCTACTTCAGCCCATTTGAAAGCTTGTGATTGGACTCCAGCAACTACTGTGGCAACAAAAGAAATCAATGGTCGTGTTCCTGGGCCGCCTGCGTGTTCCCGGGAGATAAGGTCAGTTCTCGATTTCTCACTGACCCGGGTGGCGACGGTCTGTTTCCCGTTGAATCTACATCCGAGTTGCTGGTGGTGCAGTATACATGAAGCTCAACAGCGAGTGTCGGTGTGAATTCTCCGCAATCGTCTTTTATGCGGCAAGTGGGTGCTTAAATTAATAGTACGGTGCCGCATCTGACAGGTGGTATCAAATCTAGAGATCCAAACGCCTTGTACCTATGACCCTGGGAGTTTTGCGCTTGAATTACACGAACACCTTCTCAACCATCAGTCCTCCAAAGAGACCAGCATTGCCCCCCTGTAAGTGTACTCAGCCGAGAACCACGCAGGGCTGTTACAACCAACCCAGATACTGCAATATAAGCGATACCAGAAGATGGTCCGAGTCAGGCTCCTGGTTGACCTCCCTCTGTCTTTCATCTTTCGTTTTCATTGTTCCGGGCAGGTACCCGTGATTGTCCTATCGATTCACGTTCATTTTATTCTAAATCCAAGCTATTATGTCTGGTTTGTATGTTACCCCTACGGAGGCTCTTCTGCAAGTCGCCAAGCAGCACCCATTCAAGGCTGCAGTCAAGTGCGAAGAGGATCAATGGTCATACGCAGCCCTCTGGGCTCGTGTCAGGCAGATCGCCGACAAAATCCCTGAACTTGGTGATAAAGGCAACCCAATTGGCCTTCACATGGGGTGAGTTTGAGGGTCACTGGGACCTAATAACAGCGAATTAATTTCACTCAGCCTCGAGATCGACTACGTCGCTGCGGCTCACGCGATCTGGCTTTCTGGCCGCACCGTTATCTTTCTTTCTTCAAAATGGGTACCTGAGGTACTCCAGGCTGTCCTGGAGCGTGCAAGCGTGCACCTCATCTTGTTTGGTTCCTCGGAACCACCGGCCATGTCTGGAGTCCGTGCTGTCTCTACTTTCAGTCTCGTCGGATTCCAGCGTCCTCCGAGCCATGTGTCCCCTCCTTCGCCCTCCGAAGCGGTCGAAGTAGTCCCCTTGATTTGTTCCGTCACCCCCACCAGTGGAAGCACGGGGGTGCCCAAGAGCATTGTTTATCCCATGCGCAGGAGTTTGCAAGTACTTTCAGAGGAGTCTTCTACTCTGCTCCAACCCATGGATGGCCAATGGCTTCGCGGTGGAACAGTCAGTGTTCTGTATATCGACCACAGAGAAGTGCTGACGCAACGTGTGGAATAGACGTTCTTGCGCCCGCTGTTCGAGATTCGTCGCTTCATGTTCAATCAGACAACGTTGTACCTCGATCCGTCGACTTCCGTGGCAAATCAATGCACAGCCCTGTGCGAGGAGCTCGAATCGACAAGCAACTCTCAGTTTCTCCGAGTTCACTTTACACCAAGTGTCTTCCGCACATTCGCTGATTTCGCTCAAATGCGCTCTGGTGGATCTCAGCTGCCAAGCGGCTTCAACCGTGTCTACTGGATGGTCATCGGTGGTGAATCTCTCAGTATTCGTGATCTCGAGCTGGCACGTGTTACTTTCCCAAATGCGACGATCGCCTGCAACTACGCCGTGAGTTCTTTTGCGAGGTTACACCCATATTTTTCTCATGATCTGTCTAGTGCTCCGAGGTCGGTTTCGCAGGTATCTCGCAGATGTTCATTCGCCCAACTGATCCTATGCCGTCCGTAATTTCGTTCGGGGCTACACAAGGCTGTACAGACCTCGTTCTTCTTGACGAGTCGCTTTCTGTCATTCCTAAGACAGAGTATGGTGCTACTGGTATCGTCGCGTTCATTACGCACCAGAGCGCAACCCACTACCTGGCCAACGATGAAGCATCTCATCATATGTTCCGCCCTTGGAACGGAGACGATATGCTTCTTTATACGGACGACATTGGTTGCATGCAGGCCGACGGCACCATCGCTATCCGCGGTCGCAGTTCGCGCAATGTCAAGGTCAACGGGTTGTTCATTGATTTGGATTACGTGGAGCGCGCGTTGGCTCCTGCCTTTGCTGACAAATCGCTCAACGTCAGCAGTTTCAAGCTCGTCAAATCATGTGCAACTGAGAAGATCGTTCTCTTTGCCAGCACTCAGACTACCGATGCCTTGTTCGTCCTCAAACACGCTCGTGACTGCCTGCGTACTTCCCACAATGATGATCTCGCAATGGTCATCAGTTCCGTGCGCTGCATTCTGGAGATGCCGTTCAATGCATCGTACAAGGTCGACCTTGCCACACTTCGAAAAATGGCTGACTCCACGGAGTCTCTTGCGCCTGGTCTCTCCGCCGAGTTCCCAGCCCTCAGTTCTTCGGCTTCCCAGGTTGACGCTCTTGCTGTGAAGATCGCAGCCGAGATTACTAAGCTGTCTAAATCTTCGGAGACGGTCCCTACGGACATGGCGCTCCTCTATTCGGGTCTCAACTCCATCACCGTGGTTCGTCTTTACATGTGGCTGCAGTCGGAGTACGAGTACGCAGAAGAGATGGCACACTTGTTCGAGGAGGAAGTCACGGCTCAAGTCCTTGCCGCCGAAATCCTGACGGAAGATATTACCGACGAGTCGGATGTCGATATCCTTGCCGAAGAAATTGCTGCTGAGATCACGAGGTTGACCAAGTCACCCGACTCCGTCCCGAAGGATATCCCTCTCCTCTATTCGGGGCTCAATTCCATTACCATGATCCGCCTTCACATGTGGTTACAGTCCCAGCACGAGTATGAAGAGGAGATGTCGCACCTGTTTGACGAGGAAGTTACAGCCCAGGCCCTTGCCAGGGAGATTTTCGGCCTCGGCAACGACGAGGAAGCGCAGGCAGAAGATAGCAATACAGAATCCAACGCAGATACACTCGTCGAGGATGGCACTTGCGGGATTCATGTCTCCGAGAAAGACCCAGATTTCACTACCGAAGATTCTATCTTCGTAGAAGCTGTTCCGGAATTCCATGTCCAGGACTCAAATAAGCCAGTTCACGACTCGGCAGTTGAAGATGATATTCCAGATATTTACGTCGTTGCTCCCTCGGATGATGAAGCATGTGATTCCGCCGATGAGGACGCCGCTTGCCAAATCCTCGTTGTCAACGAGAGCGATTCGGATCATGAAGCAGAGGAGGTGGAAATCGAGGACGGCTCGGAAGTCATTGTGTCGTACCGCCCCCCCAGCAGCCCGTCGCCCGATCCGAAATCTCCCTTGTGGCGTGCCTTCCCTCCCAACGATAAGATTCCCGAGTCTCCTTCACTAGAGCACCCCCCGTTCTCGTTCATGTTTTCGTCATGGATCATACCGTTGCAGAGCCAGGAAACGAGGCGGTCTTCGTTGGATTCTATCCTTATGCTAGCTGTCTAACGTACTGATACCATGCCACGAGATAGCTTATCGGACTATAATATATATAATACATATCACCCAGACAGTGCACGACCTTGCTCCTATCGATTTGCCAGCAGAGCAACTTTACATGAATGACTGTTATGGGCACTGGATCCGCGAGGCTAGTTGTTGCCGACCGCCGCGTCTGCATTTCCCAAGTCATTATAATATATAAGCTGCGCTCTTGTTTCTCAAACATTGCTTGCATGCGTGATTGCGGCCTCGGGTAACATTTTATTAGATTGTTGGCTGGTATCATGCCCTCTCAGTCTCGGACCTCGGTCGTAGGGCGGGCCGAGCTGATGATGTCATGGGAGGAGATTGATTGATTGTCGCGGAGTCCGAAGTCATGCCATTCTGGTTGCAATCTTATCTCTTCGGCAACATTGTCCCCGGTATTATTTGCGTCGAGGGCACAACGATACAGAGCTCCTAGATCGAACCGACCCTTGAAGAACGAACTCGAAGTTTCGAATACTATACAAATCGACAACGCACTAGCAGAACCAGGAGACGAGGTGAAAAAATTGAGTGCCAAACTTTTCTCTGCCGTATACCCTTCACTGAGGAAGTTGGACTGTGACTTGGTAGTGACGAAGTGCTTGACTGAGGTATCCATACATTCTCTCCAACCTTTGTACACGGAGAATGAACAACTAGGTCATACAGAGAGCCAGGATTAGTGGACAGGCTCTACGCTGAGTGTCTGATGTCCTCACCTGCGACGTGGGATCTTCCGCATGGTGAAGGGAGTTCTTCAGTTTTCGTATGTCCGCTGTAATCTGAAACATGATACCGGTAAGCATGCTACCTTTCCCGGAGTGGAGTTCTGAGGGCGCACCGCGGCCCATACACTCGCAAAGATCCCTAGCTTTGTGGTCACTTCTTGGACGAGTGGCCTCGAATCATGAAGAGTAGATTCCAGTTTCACCATTTGACTGAGGCAGGCCCTTTCCAAGTCGTACTCAGCCTTGACCTCTTC
Organism: Hortiboletus campestris; assembly: GCA_038090935.1. Taxonomy (NCBI): domain Eukaryota; kingdom Fungi; phylum Basidiomycota; class Agaricomycetes; order Boletales; family Boletaceae; genus Hortiboletus; species Hortiboletus campestris. The sequence continues at coordinate 12,602 of JBBPNN010000539.1, read as the reverse complement.
GTATTCCGCGATCGCCACTTGATCATCCAACCCAGGTGAGTGATTCTATGACGCATATAGCCAGGAGAACCTACAATCACGCCGCCTCCGCGCTTCGAGGAACTGAAGTCCAGAATTCTTGACATTCATATAATCGATACCGATGGCCTGAGAAAGGAGTTGGCTACTGTTTCGGACATACCGACTTACTCACCGCAACGTCGGCGAGCTTTGCCCATAACGCAGGGATCACGAACGCAAGCACAAGCGCGATACCAGCAACAGCAACATCTGCTGCAAATTTCCATCCCAATTCTTTCACCTGTTCATCACGTCAGGACGTACTTAACACTTTATAAGTAGGTCACACTTCTCGGCTGACGCTGATAAAACAAGGATATGAGACTTTAAAGGATCACGGAGTGTACGACTTACGCATCCATGGCGGCTCTCGCACTGCGTAATCCATCTTCCAGTCCACTGACCCTCTGAGATTGGTGGCCGATCTCAAGACCTTCGACGACTCGAGAGAACTCAGCGATGTAAGTGTCTAGGGCTCTACCAAAGTCAAGAACTACAAACATGTCGATGAGTAAGGAGGGACTCGGCAAGAACTAGAACAATCCTACAGTCTTGGCAAAGTTGTTGCGATGGTTGCGACGTGTTCTGGAGTACCTGAACCAAGGTAAGGAACGGGAAAATGACCTGATACTGGAATCTACCTGGATTTGCTCTCGAATGATTTCTTGCTTCTCTGACCGGGTCCTGTCCCGATCCCTCAACGAAGGCAGGACCAGTTGGCAAAAGTCTAGGAACACCAAGATAAACTGGGACGTTGATTATTACGAACTGCGAGTCGTACCGTCGACGGCTCCCTGTGCTTCCCCAGCAAACTCCCTGGAGCGCCAGAGGAGGTTTTGATACGTCTATATTTCCGGTCAGTTACCTTTACAGCTCATAAGAAGAAGAGCCTACCCGGTGGTGATCATTCCACTGAGTTTCCAAAGTATGACAAGTGTCATAAAGGTCGAGTCGCTTGTTCTGCTCCTTCGACGTCTCAGACAATCTTCTTCCAATATCGTAGAAAGCTTTGTCTATGGTGAGAGTTGCCATGCACAGCTTCTCGATCTCTAGATAAAGTGCCTCTTCGGTTGGAAGGTCGCGAGCGACATTGGTCAGGTCCTGAAGAGTTGCTCGAAGATTATTGTTCTGTGCGAATGTCGCCTGGGTTACAGTCAACCTGGAGTTTTGCCGAGACTCAGCAGGAGCCTGAGTGAACGGGTATTTGGCCCCCTCTGGTCGATACAGGACGCACAAAGTAGCCATGGAGTCAGTAGGGAGTGCTGGAAGGCGATTGAATATTGGTGGTTCGTTCCATTGGCCTACTGGCGGTGGGCATTATATCCTTCACCGCGTGTTCGAATGTGATGCGGCCAGGCTGCGTGGCGAACGCCTGGCAGAAGGTTTCGAGTGTTGTTAATATCTGGCTGATGGTACCCGTGAGAGCCACTTTGCAGTAATTAAATCACCATCACGACAACATCACTATCGAGCGCTCAACGACCGAGACCAACTCGCTGCATGAAATTCGGACGACGGGTTGCCAGTGGTTATAGGCTTTATGCTGGAAGAAGGTGGAGTAGAAATTTCCCCAGCCTCATACGGTGTATCTACCGAGTTCGTTTCAAGTCCAACCCTCTTGCCTCAGCACGGACATTATATAAACGCCCACATCGCGGCGATCAACGTGGGTCCTTCCTAATCACAGTGTTGCTAACTTGAATCTCCCAGAAACATCAAGGCAACCTCGAGGTCACTCTAGCTTTCAGGGCGTCTAACCATATAAAAAGGTTGCACAAGCATGGAAGTAAGCATCAACCATAACGAACGTCACATTATGCAGATACGCCCATCATTTTGAAATGCATGCGTCCCAAACATGCCGATCAACAGGAGGTTGCAGCGCGGCAGCTGGAACTCCTGTGAGATGCCTTCTCCATTGACATAAAACATCGCCCCACGTTTCAGCTCCTCGTCCAGTGACATCCGACCCCATCTTCATGTCTGGTGAGAGCCCTCCTCCGTACTCTGCTGTCGTAGCGACCCCTTTTGTGGAGTACGTTCCCGTTCTCAAACCTCCCGCATTTCACAATACTCAGTAAAATAGGCCACTCGAGTCTTCCGAGACAGCATTACCGTTCAGCCATTCTGACCGCCTCGCTGTTAAAATCCTGGGGCTCGTATCTGAGGGGAAAACACTCGACTCGCGTTTCAAAGACGTCCGCGACGTTGCATCCGCGGGCGCCAAGTTCGAATACCAAGAAACTGCGCTTATCCTATGCCAGGTTCGTCCCTTTGAGCCACTCGACCGTCTATCACCGTTCGAAAGGGATACCGTTTACAGAGGTTCGAGACCTTGGTTTGGGAGTCGAGGAACATCGCAGGCATCGCGCTTGTAGCCGTAAAAGGTGATTTAAATAATAATAATTCTGAACCATTATTTCGACGAGACACGACCAACGCCCTGCAATATAGATTTCAACGAAATCGTTCTTGATTTCCTGTCCAAACCGGGTGTAGTGGTACAAGACAGGCTCAAAGAACTGGCAAATGTGTCCAAGGTAAGTCTATTGCTCACGAGTATCTATGGAGGCGCGTACGATGTGGCATCTTGATACTTTCTATTCAAGTTGCTGCAACGAGAAAGGGATTCAGCAACCAATCAAAAATCTTCCCTTGATTCTCTCATGAAAGAATTAGAGGATTTCCACCGGACGATCCACTCAGAATCGGATGTTCTAACTCCCAAAAGGCGGAGGCAGAGTCACTCGGGGGGTAGAGGAGCCGGAGGTACGAGGCTGTCACGGTACGACATGATTTCGCTCTTGCCGATAGCAACCCTGGGTGATGGCATGAACTATTACAGGAAATCGAGAAATGTAAGTCATGGTCGGACCTTGCAGAGCGATCCCAAGAACCAGATCGATCTTCAGCCTTTTGTCCTGCCACGTTCTGAAGCCTTGAGTGGTCTCTCGACCGTCACCGCATCCTTCGGCACGATCTCCCGGACTTGCATGTAAGCGACTTGGAACCCCCGTCCTCGCCTACCTGACGTACCGGCAGGGATTATGCCTTGCATTTCGAGCGAATCGCAGAGAAGGCGGTGTTTCCCTCGTGCGTCGTCAGTTTTCCACCCGAAGCACCAGCACAGGCCACGAAACCCGACGCCGCGCCATTGAACCCCCAAGAGCGCAAGCGTCTCTGTCCTCCCATCGAGCGCGCCGAGTCGGCACCCCTCTTCGACCTCGTAGACACGCTCGTGCGCGATCTGCGTGCGTTTGCGAGCCGCCTCGACGTTTTCGACACCGTCTTTGCAGAGGTTCGGTTTTCTCCCCGTCTCTCTCTGGATCCCTCACCGATTGTATCAACTCTAATGACAGCTGGCGAGGGCGCAAGACATCTTTGTCGTGTATTTGAAGGACGGGCAGTCGGTCGCCAACCAGGTGTGTCTCTGCATCGCTCCGTGGTGTTTCGAGCGTTTCCAACGAACTGTGATTTTTATTTTCTCTTGGATACGTTGATGTGTCGACGGTGGTTCTATGCGCGCACAGGGGTATCTCTCCGAAATCAATCGTCTGCGGGGGCGTTTTCCGTGCTTGTGCCGTGCGCTGGAGGCATACAGCAAGGCGAAGCTATCATGAACGTCCCGTAGACTTTTGTACCTTGTTCCCCTGGGACCTTTATCTCAAGTTTCTGACGAGGTTGGCTGGATGCACCATGTCGATCGAGTGCACGACCTTTGTTTGATGGTGGCAGAAAAACGCAACAAAGCAAGCACGATGGCTATTTACATAGTTCTACACATTTGTTCGATTCAATTCGTTCCCGCATGTCTTGCGAGGTGTCCACAGTGCGGTCAGATTCCCCCAAGTAAGGAACGGCGGTGTCACACCTTCGGAACCAACCGCACGCCCCGTAATCTCATCCTGCTTCATCTCATCAAACACGCTGGAAAACCCCAGGTCTCGTGAGTACACAAAGCCTTGGGAGGAAAAGTAGGATCCGTGCGTACGACTTGAGTTCCTCCAGGCATGGGACGGTGTCATGACAAGTCACCTTTCCCTTGCAGCAATGCTCAAGGCCTTGGCCCGACTGTGACTAACCGGGCTCTCTTCGATTCCAGAGCCAATGGCCACGATAGTGCCTGCGCCGTCGTGGCCCCCAATGCGCCGCAGCGCGGGCTCGCGCAGCCAATCACCGTTACGGGCGTGCAAATCATCGTTTTGATGGATACTTGCATAAAATACTCGACCTTAACGAGGCATTAGAACCGGACACGCGGGGAGGAGGACCCATCAAAGGAGTGCGCCTGGGTTACGCGCTGGACGGCGGGAATTGTTTGGAGCGCCATGAAAGTAGTGTCCGACGTCACTGTACGAACGAGCTCATTTCTGAAAAGGAAAATGTCAGTCCCTGCGTCAGGGTAAAGCAGTAGCACATACATATAATCAGGCAAACTGCGAGTGGTACCTAGCCTGGATGGACAGAATGCCGTCATTATCCAGCTCATCAACCACGAACGCTTGAATGCTCTACTTCAAATTTATAAACAAACTGAACTTTTGCGGCTGATGATACTTGTCGTTCCTACACATACTTATGCGCCGGCTCTCCGCTTTCTCCTGGCCGAAGTCACTTGACGTGACGAACATCCCGCAGCGACACAGCTCAAGAAGATGAAGGGCGGAGCGGATATTATAGAGGTTTCCCGTCGGGATCACCATTTCCCACCCCACTTGGTACCATTCTGTCAGTCATCTACTTTTAAGTCAATGATGTAGGGCAAGGGCTCACCTTGAGCCTCGCTACATTCCGATCACTGATATTTGCATTGCTCAGACCATTGGTCCACGCAAAGGGATATATGTATCCTTTTGGAGGAACACCGTACGTCAGTTATCTAATCATCGCAAAGAGACGGGATGCGTCGCGACGCCGACACACCGTGATAAACCAAGGCCCGCGATCCATCCCACTTGTACGATTGAGATTGAAAGTGTCATGCCTGGCCTATCGTCATTACGGTCAACGCTCTCGTGCACTCCCCGGTTTAACATTCCGAAATTTCTTTACGCGTTCCATAAAGCGTGCCTGGAGGACGGGGAAGTTCTGGGTCTTCAAGTTATGGCATCAGCGCCTAATGGTATCATACAAACCTAGTAACGAAAGAAGCAGAGAAAAGGAGAACGAGACCCACGTTGGGTTTAGTGCCCTCAAGACTGTGTTTCTGTCTCGAAAATCGACTTCATCTTGTATTACTTGCTTGGCGACTTCCATCATCAGTTCCATGTCTTGTGGGTCGGCGACATACCGTTCATCGCAGATTCGCGAGCCTGGAAGCACGGGAGACAGCGAACGTGAGCGTATGGAACGTGTTTTACCTCGGCAAGACGGACTTCAGGAAGACACTGGGGTGCATGCGGTGTAGAGCTACCACCTGTTGTTAGCGGTTATGGGAATTTCATGTGCATCGTTCGGGTTGAAGTGTGAATGGCGGGCTCTCCCGATTTTGGTTATTATAGTGGGAGGACGCTGAGTCGCTGGCGCATGCAGATGGACAGTTCTATCTGCGCTCCAATTCTCATGAAAAGAGAACCGTTAAATGTTTGGCTGCCAGCGCATACTGTAGGTTAGCCACGCCCGGGAGTTGCCGAGGCAGATGTGTTGGGAATCGTTACAGTAAGCTTCTGTGACAAGTACCACATATCTTTGACGTGGTGGACGTCGCAGATACATGGTCGTCGCCAAGGTCTGAAACCAACGGAGCGCCAAGCCTACATAGTAACCGCGGCAACGTAAGAGCTTGCTCATGCACTACTTCAACCGTGCGCACTGAGATGCGTCGGTATGGTCACCGAGTCCGCAGCGCAAGACGGCTGGACTGGCTCTCCAAGGCGTTCGAGTACCTCCAAGTCGTTGGCCACTCCACCTCTCCTCCTGCCCAGCTGTTTCTCGCTCTACCATGTTCGCACTGCTGACAAGGAATTCCCGATCTTACTTCCAAGACGAGGACGCCGCACGTAACGTTGTCGCGCAGTGGCACAAGACGAATCTTATCCACTGGGCGAAGACCAATTTCTGACAGTCTGCGCTCCTCATGAAGTGCTTTCTGACGTTCAAAAAACCAACAGGGCGACGCACACGATGGTGCACCAGGCGTGGCGCATGCTGCTCTCCACCCAGCAATGATGGATCAACTCACTGACCGTGGACAACTTGCTTGTTGAAACTCGTGATCTTGCCCGACTTGTGCGGGAATTGTAGTTCCTCGATGCGGTTCTTCGTCTTCCTCGATCTGTTGCGGACGATCGTGATTCTGAGTGCGTACGTTGGAGTGGTGAGTGTCGACGGCTTTAACCTACGGTGGTTGGATGGCTTGTATACTTGATGATATGTCACGTCCAAGATGATGGTCGAGTGATCGAATTTGGTCGTTGCAGCACTGTGGCCAGTTGGACTTGGTAGATTCAGATTTATGTCAGTTTATATCGGTGTACCGAATAAGTCCCAGATAATTTGCTGTAGGCCCCAACAAAGCGGGTGGGCGCAAGCCTGAGTGCTACCGACAGACTACAGGGTCGTAGATTTGCCATCACGACAAGTAGTGACGTGCGGGTCACATGATCTTGACTTAAACACCTTCACGTAATCACGGTCATTCAGCAAAGTTTCAGACCCCAGTGAAGCAACAGCAGCTCGTTAATTGTCGGGTTTCATCATGTTCTCAGGTGTAAGTAGGTTTGTTTCATTCAGATTTGGACATAATTGAGCCTTCTTAAGATTGTATCCTGGTGGTCATCCTCTGAACCCATTCCAGCCGGAACGTCCCGGGAGAAGTACGATCCAACAAACCCAAAGATGAACCCTTTAAACCCCAAGGGTCTCAAGCCGTATGCACCCAGCTGTATGGGTTGAACCGTTTTATGTTGATTGCGTTCTTCAGGTGCTGCGCTTGTCCAGAAACCAAGTCTGCTCGCGATTCATGTTTTCTGCAGCATGGGGCCGACGATGGCCAGTGTGCAGAACTGATTAAGAGTCACGTCGAATGTATGCGTGGACTTGGCTTCGAAATTTAAGCCACGTCATGCCTATGTACATGGCTAGGCTGGAGCCACTGGCATCTGGATCAAATTTTGTTGAAACGTTAATCGCCCACTTGTAACAGCACGCCAACTGTCATCCCTACCACCGATTCTCTAGATTCATCCCACCTCACGAAATACACCAGGTGCCCCATAAAGTTCGTGAAATGCCCTAAAATGTCGGACGAGAGTTACGGCCAGCGTTTTACTTCAGCTACCGTCGCGGTCTTTCCTTTCTGGTCCGCTTCTCAGAAGCGTGATCTCGCAAGTACTATCTTCTTTGAAACAGTGACATTTAGATACGTTTTACAGTGACGTGTGCAGTCAATTTTTACGCACAGGCGAATTCAGGAAAAGCACATCCTCCCACCCACGACCGCTGTGCTCAAGTGGCGAAGCCTTGGCGAATTCATGAAAATGGAAGCCCCGTTTCGTCGCTGAGATTAATATGAAGTTTTCTGCTGAAAGAAGTCACCCTCCTACGGAGGTGGCGGGAGAGCTCGAAGTTTCATCATAAATTCGGGAGACCAAGGGATTTAAGAAGACTCAACAGCTCATTTTCCATTAGCCCACTCTACCTGGCCCATTCCAGCGCATCAGCACCCTCTACACCATGAAGCTCTTTGCCGTGGCTGCTGTACTCGCCCTTGCTACTCCCGTGTTTCCGTACACCGAGGCATACATTGCGGCGTATGACACCTTCTACGACCATGGTCAGAAGTCCCTCGGCGACACTTCCTGCGCGCACGGCGAGCATGGCCTACTTACCCACGGGTATACCACCTTTGATGACCTCCCCACCTTCCCCTATATCGGAGCGTCACCTATGATAATGTCGTCCAACTCACGCTATTGCGGTACCTGCTGGGAACTCACATACACCGACCCATCCGGCGTTTCCACAGGTCTCAATTTCACAGCCATTGACACTGGTGGGAATGGCCCAGAAATCTTCATCATCTCGTTGGAAGCCCTGGATTTCCTTACGCAAGGTCACGGTCGGATACTCGATCATGTCCCGATCACCGTGGCTCGGAGGCCAGAGAGCGCGTGCGGCCTGTAGAACAGGTTTAAAAGTAAGCTATCTCGTTCAGCTCGCCCTTGGCGACGTGTTGATCATAGTCACGGAAATCGAGCAGGTTCCCAAGTTCCAAGTTGACACCCTTCCCAACTCGAAACTCTTTCATATTTTGATCACTGTCTTTCTTTCTTGCATGTTGCCAGATTCGTTCCAGATGGAATGCGCGACTCGTATGTTTTCTAGAACACAACGTACGAGTTTGGGATTCATCACGTTAGCGAGATATACCCTTAGCATGTAGCAAACTTTACTTGGGATGCGAGGGCGATTGAAGGCTTCTATTGAACCGTGCACGTTTAGGTATACATTGCTGGCGAACCTTGACACGTAGTTGGGATCATGCTTGCGTACCTGTGGTAATCACTAGCCATTCCGTTCCATTCCGCCAGATAACAGTCCGATATGATCGGTCCGCAGACTCGTGCTTATGGGGGAATAGGATGGCATAGGGCTTGCACGATGTGTACCAAAGTTGTCGGCCTCGAAGCTTGACCGGGTCATGCTGGGGAGGTCTCAACACAGGAACGCTCCTTCGGCAATCACTAATCTTGGCTGTGGGCAAAAAAACGCATATCACGCGGTGTCACTGGGGAGAAGTCACCGTCATGAGAGCAGCAGTGGGGACGGTGTGGTGACCCGACGGTCTCGCGTATGTCGTTTTGCTGACCCGAACTCCCTCCACAGGTATTCTGTTGGGCATTTGCTGACTTTGTGCCCGACTCTACGGCTACATCAGCCCGACAGCGGTCCTGCCTCGCCGTCTCGCTCGGTCAGCTGATCCGCCCGGATGTTGGCCACCGGGTGTGAGCTTTCCAAAAGTGACATGGTACGTACTCTGTATTCTCGTGCACCACCTGTGTGACTGCGCTCAGCATAGAACCATAGAACATATAATGTACATCCTGCGTTGAGGTCTGTATCCCCTCAACCCGTACGCCAGACACTTTGAGCTCCTTTCCTTACCTGTCTTCTTACCTACCACCATGAAGTTCGTGTCTCTCGCTGCCGCCGTCCTCGCACTCGCTCTCTCAGCATTCGCACAGACAGAGAGTCTCTCGTACGACACGACGTATGATAATGCATCCCTCTCGTTGACGTCTGTCGCTTGCTCCGACGGCGCCAACGGTCTCATAACCAAGGGCTACACCACCCTCAGTTCCCTCCCCACCTTCCCCAATGTCGGAGGGGTGTACACTGTGACCAGCTGGAACTCGGCTGCATGTGGCACATGCTATGAAGTCACATATGGTGACACGACGATCGCCGTCTTGGCGGTAGACGTCGCCCTCGACGGCTTCAATCTCTCCGAAGAAGCAATGAACACATTGACGGGAGGGTTGGCGGTCGAACTTGGCAGAGTTGATGTTACAGCGACAGAAGTTGATGCATCCGTCTGTGGGATCCATTAATAGAATCGATGGCCGATAGGTTCGAGTCCACCAAGTTTGTTCTCTGATGTGTCGATGCTCATCGATGGAATAGGATGAAGACCTTCTCTGCATAATAATTTGGATACTTGATACGTGCTTTCAAAGGACATTCTTGACTGCTACTTAGAGCGGTTTCACTTGAGTTCATTGGGAAGACGGACGCTATTCCATTTGTACATCTTGTAACTCGTAGGAGTGAGATAAAGGACTCTGAAGCAGCATTCGAATTACCCACGCGAAATCTATGTCTTATATCCGATACACCCAGAAGGTCGTGAAGCACGAGCTATAGCGCTCGACTGTAGACGACAATGCCATCAGAGGTTCTCTCGACAACGTCCAGAGTCCCAACATCACAGGAAGCGCCGCCGCGCCCGCGACGAGTTTCCGCGTTCGCAACGAGAGTCGGGTGGCACCAAACCATGTGGTGCGAAGGATGTTCATCCCCTCCACGGCATGCACCACTACGCTTGCCATGAGCCCCGTATACAACGCCCAACTACACCATGGGAACCGAGTCAAACCGGTCTTCACGAACTCGTAGTCCAATTCGGCCGGGCCGACGGCAAGGATGGGCAGGGAAGCGTCGGTCGGGACGAGCCGGTGTGTAAAGACATGAATAGGCACGAATACGAGGGCTGTATAGGCAGCGAGGCTCAGCGTGCTCGTAAGTTTGCGTGGCTGTTTGGAGGAAGGTGCGAAGAGTCTCCGGGCGATGCCTGACGCGACGTGTATGACGAACGGCGTCAAAAGGAGATACTTTTCTCCGAGTGGGGTTTGGTAGTACTCCCTTCCCAAGAGCTGCTTGTGATGTCACAGGGAACATAGTCAGCGTGTCTCCCAGTCAGGATGGGAACGCGTTGGCACACACCATGACACTGGAAGACAGGTTTGACCCTCCCACGCTCGCAAGTAATGGAGCAGACAGATGGACTAACAGAAATGTTGAAAGGAGTGGCGCAGATGCATGAGTTAGCTTGGCCAATATGGAAGTCGATGTTTTCCTCGGACGGTCACCTGAATTCATTGTGTGCAGTCACTTGTAGTGCTGGTCCAGGGCGTAGCCCACCAACAAAGCGTGACGCTTATATAAGCAAGATACCCCTAAATCATCCAAAAATATAGCACACCCTACAACACCTATTATTGTATAGAATGTATTTACTAGATATATTGATATTCTAGCACTACTGACTCTGGTATAGATTTGTCATAAACAGAGGGTCTTATACTCAATTAAGTCTATAATGTATACAAAACTTAAAGTTCAAAATCATCAAGAGATATTTAATAAATATGTACAAGCATTGTTGTTAGAATCATCAATGTCACATTTTGAGACCACTGGCACATGCTTATCTCCATGTGTCACTGGGATCTTCTGGAAGTGTTGCATCAGCTCAGCTTTTTATTTCTTGGCTTATTTGAAAATCACATATTTGTACATAGTTTATTAACTAACAGGCAACCAGCAAATAAAATATAGTCTAAAATTCTCTTTGTTGGTGATAATAAGACTCAAACATGAATTGATCTGCCCATTTTCAAGATATTGGCATAGCTTCAGTTTTAGCTTAGCCTTTTGCAAAATACATTAAAATAAAATATCCTAGCAATGACCAAGCCTGATTTTTCTTTCTTTCTGAGAGCCACACATAAAAACCACAGTTTTATATCAGATTCTTGTGCTTTTGAGTTGGGTGGCCATTGAGTTGGCTCAGAGAATGCTTTTCTAAGGTAACTTCAGGCCTGTCAGTGAGAAGCAAGCAGCAAAAGATGAGCAGCTCATCTTTTGCTGCTTGCTTCTAGCTGTCTGCTCCTTATTTTTTGTTCCTCATCACTTGCTTCTCATTTTTAAAGGCTGCTCTTTGAGTCACTAGCCTCCCAGTTCTTGTTGTTTGCCTTGCTCTCACTGCTCACCTCTTGCTGCCTGGCTTTAGCTGTAGTGCTCACCCCTTGCCCCTCATCTCTTGCTACTTGCCTCTCACCTCTTGTTGTTTATTTTGCTTCTCACTGCTCCAAGTTGCCACTTGCTGCCTGCATCTAGCTGCTTACCCCTTGACTCTTGACTCTTGTCACTTGCCTCTTTTGCTGCTCCCCCTCACCTTTTATTGTTTGTTTTGCTTCTTACTGCTCCAGGTCACCTCTGGCTGCCTACCTCTGGCTGCTTGCCTCTTGTCTCTCATTTTCCATCACTTCCCATTTATTTCTTGCTGCTCACCTCTTACCCCTTGTCATTTGCCTCACCTCTCACCACTCCAAGTCACCTCTTGCTGCCTGCCTCTAGCTGCTCACTCAACTCTTGACTCTTGTTACTTGCCCCTCCCTCACCTCTCATTGAAGTTTGCCTTGCTTCTTACCACTCTGAGTCACCTCTCACTGCCTGCCTCTTGCCACTTGTTCCATCTCTTGTCACTTCCCTCTTATTTCTTGCTGCTCGCTCCTCAATCCCTTGTTGTTTGCCTTACTTCTCACTGCTCTGAGTTGCCTCTTGCTGTCTGCTTTTAGCTGCTTGCCCCTTGTCTCTCATTTCTCATTACTTGCCTCTCATTTCCTGCCAGTGCTCACCCCTCAGCTCTTGTCATTTGCTTTACTTCTCACTGCTTGCTGACACCTCTTGTCATTTGCCCTGTCTCCTCTTGCCCTTGCCTTCTTTGATATGTTGTCTTTGACTCTCTATTCTTTAACTCTTTTGACTCTCATCTCTTGTCTTTTATCCTCATTTTTTGTTTAAAATTCAATGGCAGGCCCCAGCAGCTCCAAGCTGATTACTTCAGCTTAAGTCAGGCAGCAAATGGAGGCTTGATGGCCTTACGAAATTCAACATCAAGGTTAACTCATGCCAGTATGAAATTTTCTTTGGCCATCCATTTCCAGGTCATCCAAATCTAGATTACCACTTTTTATTCTGGATAACATTCATAGACCAGCTCATTCCACTCAGCAAGTCAGCCAGTTCTTTAGATATCT
>JBBPNN010000538.1:0-21095 GCA_038090935.1 Hortiboletus campestris | reverse complement strand
CAAGTAGTACACGTTTTGGAACTGTGCTCCCGGCCATTGAAAAGTGCATTTGGACCCCCATTCAACGGGGACAAAAAACGCGGTGAAACAAAAAACGCGACGCGAGACGACAAAGCGCAGCACGCGGCGGACAGAAAACGCGGTGGGAATAAATGTGCGTCTGTAGCGTCATACAGATGTCCCGCCATAATTAATCGTCCAATTTTTACACCCCTCGTCGGCCTCTGCCTCCTCGCTCATCACGCACACCGTCACCCCGCCTCGGCTGGCTCTGGACACCTCCCTCGAGGCCCTCTCGACCTTGAGACCACCCGAGGACTCGGACACCCCGAACTGCACTGGCAGAGCGTCGTGCATGTCACACGGTCATTCAACCTCGGTCCGAACTTGCACGGTGAGCTGCTTCTCAGACGGTTCTCTTTCCTTCTCTCAATTGCACTCAGGCTCTTCATTCACACTCTCATTCCCGCCAAAGAAAGATTAAAAAAACGAGTTCCCGACCCGAAGACTCCTGGAGCTTCGGACGTCGCGATCCGACCAAGCACCATCCGCATTCACGCTTCGATGGCCCGCTCTTGTTGTCCTCGCTCGGTCTCTCGCGCGTTTCGGGACACCACCGTCTTCGTCTGGTCGCTCACCCCCTCACACTCTCGCCGCTGGCTCCTCGGTCGCAAGATATGCTCGTTCGTGGCTCCGGACGCGCTCGCGCTCGTCCCGACGCATCTCCCGAGTCCCAGGGCGCGACCTCGCGATGTGTCGCTGCCGTTTCGGGAAGCTTAGTCATCACAGCCGACGCGACCCGGGGTTCGCCGCGAGCGATCCTTGGACGTTTTGACAAGCTGTGCACCCGCACAGCTTGTAAAAATCCCCGATTAACCTGACTTTGTCAAGCAAGGTGATTTGTCTCGAGGCTCCGGCCAGTTCACTGTTCAGCGTGCTTCCAATTTGGCTGCACTGCCTCATCCTGTGTGAGCGAGGGCTCTCGTGTTTCTTGGGACTGCAGCTTGGCAACACGATTCCATGGACTCTGCGAAGAATGCCCTCCACTCAATCGAGCTTGCCACTCAACAAGTCCAAAACGCTACAACTCAATACTCCACTATCAGAGGCGTTAGGAAGGTTCGACAACACTCTCTCATCCGGCTCCAATCCGAGTTCCAAAAAATCCTCAATGCTTCTCAAGCCATTCTAAAGGTCCTTGAGGACCCGTTACTTTGCCATCAGTATATGCTCGATGACCGTCTGGTGGACTGGTTGTCCAACGACGAACCCGAAACGTGTTTGGGTGCATTGAGAGAGATGGGAAAGTTACTCGGTGTCGGGCGTGAAGTGCAAGGGTTCTCTGGGTTCACCCCAACGAGTTCTGCTTGCGAAGAAGATAGCATCCATGCAGCCATTGTGCTCTTCCACGCTCGTAACGCCCATTTTCACTTCTTGCTCGCGACGGACATATGGTGAGTGGTAAGTATCCGGATGCGCTCGTGGATGATAACATTACACAGGAACCACGAGAATGAGGTTCATAGACAGACGATACCTTCGAGAACTGGGTGAGTGTTATTGCCCGATGTCCGGTTCGCAATCAAAGTTGACCTACAGTTATATTAGGGAGGCTCACACGCAACGCCATGTGCAGTTTCGATCCGCCCCAGCAAAGGACAGCGAGATAGAAAATCAGAGGAAGGAAATTGTTTGTATGTCCAGCCGTTTCTTGGCAGCACGAGTTGGTCTCACCAACAGTATCCCGTACCTAGCTCAGAAACTGAAAAAGTTATTGAAACTACTCCAGCCATTGGATTGCTCAGAGAATCATCGAAAAACTTCATCGCTACGTCGATCTGACACATGCACGTGGTTGCCTGCCACGGACGCGTATAGGTCGTGGAGGGAGGGGAAACACTCGTTTTTGTGGCTGCAAGGGAAAGGTATCATTTGCGATCGTCTGAAGGTTTTTCTTCGCTGACACAATTTTGATACAGCCGGTGCTGGAAAATCGGTTTTAGCGTGCGTTTACCCCTTATATTAATGGCGCAAGGATGCTGACCACGCTTGTAGTTCTTTCGTGATCAACGACCTCAATAATACGATCAACAATGGAGAACTCCTCGTCTACTTTTATTGTGATTTTCGAACGAAGCGGTCTACGAGTGCTGTTGAAGTCATGCGTTCCATTCTCGCGCAGTTAATGGCCCGCCTCTCCATTGCCACGCTCGACTCAGAAGACCTGCTGGATGACCTGCTGAAGGAAAGCGACAGTCATGCTGAGCACTTCTACAGTATCAAGGGACTCTCACGTTATTTGTCCAAGGTCGCAAGGTTATGCCCTCGAACACCCATCGTCGTCGTCGACGCACTCGATGAGTGCAGGGAGGCTGAGAGCCTCCTTGATGGGCTCATCATGAGTACTGGTGACCTACGGATATTTGCCACTTCTCGACCACTACAGAACATCATCAGTATGCTCTCTCCTTTCCCGTGCATATCGATGGGTAGGATGGCCAATGAATTGTCGGCCGATATCCAGCTGCACGTCACAAGAGAGCTTGACTCACGCCGCCGATTGAGAAGGTTCAACGAGAGACTTAAGGAGGAAATCCGATCGAAACTTTGTGCAAAGGCCGACGGCATGTACGAATTAGTGATCTTTCCACTTGATGATTGGACTGACGGTTGTGCGTTCAAGGTTTCGTTGGGTACAGTGCCAGATCGACACACTCGAAAAATGTAGTTCGGTATCAGAAATTCGCAGGGTGCTCGAAAGCCTTCCAGAAGGACTGGAAGAGACGTACAGAAGGATTCTTGTTGCTATCGACAGGCAATCGTCTGAAGCGCGCCTAGTGCGACGTGCATTGGTGTGGCTAGTCACTGCCCTACGACCCATGTGCATGCGCGAACTTCTTGAAGGCCTTACGGTTGACCACACACGGCGGACGTTATCCAGATCCTCATTGATACAAGGTGCAGATTTGTTGGACTTCTGCAGGAGCCTTGTGGTCCATCACGAAGAAACGGACATCATCACGCTCTCTCATATGAGTGTCAAAGTAAGCTGTCCCATTACCTGCCTGAATTCAACTTACCGGTTCATTTTACAGGAGTACCTTGTCGGAGAACTTGTTCACGCCAAACTACCATGGTATCATATCGTTTTGGAAGACGCGCACGAACGGGTGGCTAGGCTTTGCATGGCATATATTGCGTTCTGCCTTGAGCAGATGAAGGAGTCCGGAGGTCGACCGTCTCTCCCGCTTCTGAAATATGTGCTCTCCGATGGTTTCAACCATCTTGCTCATCTCGGGCCGGGCAATTCTGGGATTTTCAAGGACATCGAAGCTCTTCAAACGACTACCCGCCGGTACACCTGGGAGTGGGATCGAATGTGCAAACTAGTTCCTTCAATCCGCACTGGTGTTCCGTGGCCGACTTCGGAGCATGATTTCACGTCTTACATTCTTGTCGCGTTTGCATCCGACGCTCTATTCGAAACATTTGTCCGTCGTACTGGCCTTACACCACAGGAAGGGACCAACCCGCTCGTATATGCCGCCCATTTCGGCAAGACTGGGCATGCTAGGGTGCTAATCTCGCAAGGTGCCAATGTGAACCATCCGGGTTTGATTGTCAACTACTTGGAGACAGATGACTCAGACGTGGACAACATGGCAGCGCCATTGGAGGTTGCGGTTGATCGCTGGAATGTAGAAATGATTGATCTACTATTAGAGGAAGGAAGCATTGTCCCGGACACACTACTTGCGCGTGTTCTCGGAGAGCACCCTCACGACTATCCTCTGTCCATCATAAGACGATTGCTTCAAACAAGCGAATTTCCCGTGTGGGCAGTCACTCCCTGGGAGAGTCGACGGCTTCTGGAAGCCCTCTTGGACCACGCAGAAGATTACGAACAAGTGGGAGGTGGAGATGAGCTCATATTTGGCATAAAGAGACTTGTTCAAGTTGGCTTCGCAGAGACGCTGCTCCTCGTTGCAGTGGAAAAAGGATGTGTCCCCGTTATTAGGACTCTCCTTTCGATGAATACATCACGCGATTTGGATGCATCATCAGCGCCGCATACTCAAGGTCGGCCTTTGATCCGGACGCATGGGATCGACTTGCTGATTTACAGGGCAGCTATCGTCAATGCTTTTGCCGCTAATGGAGATACCCCGCTACACGTAGCTATGAGGCTGTCCGACGAGACCCGGTCCCTCACCTTCACGAAGCTTCTTGTTGAGGCTGGCTGCAGCCCTTGCGAACTCGACGCTGACGACAAACCGCCGCTCCACATCGCCGTGGTGCGAGGTTTCATCTCCGTAGTGGAGTACCTCCTTTCACAGGATGTGTTGCTTCCGCCGAGAATCTTGTTTGCAGCATTACGGGTAACTCCCCTCAAGCGAGTCGAGATCATGCGCCTGCTTATCAGGAAAGGAGCCCCTGTACAGATTCTCAACCCCGATGGAGATTCCCTGCTTCACGTCACTATGCAGTCTCTCGATAGATCCGTTTTCCTAGAGATTGCAAAGCTACTCATTGATGCTGGGTGCGACCCCTTGATCCGCAACCTACATGGTGAAACTCCCCTCTGTATTGCGGCGAGAGAAGGGTATCGTGAAATATGCAACTATCTGCTGTTGTTCGGCACATCCTCAGATATCTGGTCCTTATTGCATCCTGACCCCTCTTCTCAAGCAATGGCTTTGCGTTCATTCATTGGCAACGTAGATGGTTCACGCTTCCTGCAAAAGGAGGAAGACAGACTGCTGCAGGCCATCAGACATTTTCTGGACGATGAAGACAAATATCTAGCTGTCGTGAAAACACTTGTGACCGCCCCGTGTGTCCTTATTTCGGACCGCACACACATATTTGACGGCGTCGTGGGGCGAGGGTTCTACCATGTCGCAGAATATCTTCTATCCCAAACCACACGATTACCTCACGGGATCTTGTTTACTGCGCTGCGATTCCAAGCCTCGATGGTTCCATGGCTCATTCACGAAGGAGCTGATTTGCACGCCAAAGAAAGAAATGGGGATACTATCCTGCACGTCGCTATGAGGACACTCAAGGAAGCTCAGTGTCACACGACGGTGCAAGCCCTCGTTGACGCTGGTTGCTGCTCTTCTGTATCCAACCATGCTCACCAGGTGCCCATCGACCTTGCAGTATCTCGAGGGTTTTTCTCGGTTGTGGAATATCTTCTATCCAAAGGCACACCATTACCTAAAGGGATCATGTTTACTGCACTGCGGCACCAAGTGTCGATGGTTCCATTCCTCGCTCACAGAGGAGTTGATCTGCACACCAGAGAAAGAAATGGGGATACTCTCCTGCACGTCGCTATGAAGAAATTCGAGGAAGCTCAGTGTCACATGGTGGTGCAAACCCTCATCGGCGCCGGTTGCCAATCTTCTACGTCCAATCATGCCGGCCAGTTTCCCATCGAGATTGCAGTATCTCGAGGGTTTGTCTCCGTTGTCGAATATCTTCTATCCAAAGGTACACCGTTACCTAAAGGGATCCCGTTCACTGCGCTGCGGCACCAAGGTTCGAGGGTTCCATCCCTCACTCGCAAAGTAGCCAACCTGCTCGCCAAAGAAAAAGATCATCTCCTGCACGTTGCTATTTGTACATTTGAGGAAGCTCAGTGTCACATGATGGTGCAGGCCCTCGTCAACGCCGGTTGCCGCTCTTCTACATCCAGTGTTACCGGCCAGCTGCCCATCGAAGTTGCAGTATCTCGAGGGTTTGTTTCCGTTGTCGAATATCTTCTATCCAAAGGCGCACCATTACCCAAAGGGAAAAATGGGGATACCCTCCTGCACGTTGCTATGGGGATATTCGAGGAAGCCCAGTGTCACATGATGGTGCAGGCCCTCGTCAGCGCCGGTTGCTGCTCTTCTACATCCAATCGTACCGGCCAGCTGCCCATCGAAGTTGCAGTATCTCGAGGGTTTGTCTCCGTTGTCGAATATCTTCTATCCAAAGGCACGCCATTACCTAATGGGATCCTGTTCACTGCGCTGCAGCACCAAGTGTCGACGGTTCCTTTCCTCTTGCGTAAAGGGGCTGATGTGCATGTCCAAAAAGCCGGCCGACACACCCTCCTACATGCCGCCATGTCCATATCCGAGGAATCTCAGTGTCACGGGGCCGTACAAGTCCTCGTTCAGGCTGGTTGCCAGACTTCTGCAACCAATGTTGCTGGGGCACAGCCAATCCACATAGCTGTATCCCGGGGGTTCACCTCTGTCGTGAAATATCTCCTGTCAGTCGCTCCACCAGACAGGCTCCCCCCTGACTTGCTTTCCAGCATGTCGCCGCGTACTAGCTGCTCATCAATGATTCGTCTTCTTCTGGACCATGGAGGCAACGTAGCACACATTGATCTCGACGGAAATGGTTTGCTGCACCATGTCATGCAGTTCTCGGACGAGGAGGAATGTCTGAAAGCCACCCGAGACCTCATCCACGCTGGCTGTCGCCATTTCACGCCGAATGCTTCGCAAGAAACCCCTCTCCACGCTGCCGCCAAGCGAGGATTTGCCTCTGTAGTGGACTACTTGATTTCAAATGACGTGCCACTTCCACCCGATATCCTGTCCTCAACGTTAAGGTCGCAGTCCGTCTATGAACGAGACCTTGACAAGTGGAGATCGGTGGTCTCTTTATTTATCAGCAAAGGGGCGAATGTCCACACCCGAGATACCAACGGAGATACCCTGATGCACCATGCCATGTGGTTGGACTCAGAAACACATTCCTTGGTGGCCACAAAACTATTGGTTGAAGGTGGCTGCAGTACCTCCGTGCCGAACGCCAATGGTGTACTACCTGTCCAAATTGCCGTGGCCAGGGCCTTCATCTCAACCGTGGAATACATGCTTGCACGCAATGAGCCATTCCCTCGTAATATTTTGCTCACCGCGGTGCAAGCCCGATATTTCTCCTCTCGGGTCCCGCGTATGGTTTCCTTGTTAGTTCGAAATGGGGCTGGTGTATCCGTCTGCGCGGTCAATGGAGACTCAGTCTTACATGTTGCCCTAGCACGGGAGCCTTGCTCGTTCTTTGAAGAATCTCTGTTGGAGGTTGTGAAAATTCTCGTCCAGGAAGGCTGTGACACCTCTGCACGCAATTCCAAAGGACGTACACCTCTCGAGGTTGCAGTAGTCATGCAGTACTCTGAGGTCGTGGGCTACCTACGCACCTTTTCCCCTGAGCAACAATTGTCCTTTGACACTCCACTTTCTCCCCCATTTGCTGCACCGCCACCCCCATCGCACCCTTATCTCCTCCTACTTGCTAGGGTGCAACGAGCTATTTCAGATTTCTTGTCTCCACACAGAACTCGGTAGACTGTACCAGTCATTCAGATTCCTGAGCACTTCATAACGCTACGACTTCTATCATAGCTACCCTTCGGTTCGATGGTTTTACGCTCATCATGTACTATCATATGAAATATCTTTGAACATCGCTGTGGAGCCAAGAACGCGTTACGTGGGGCAACAGGTGTAAGGTGGCGAGACCTAGACATAGGGTTAGGGTCACACGCTTCGGGACAAGGCTGCTTTCATCCCGTATCGACGCTGACTCGCATCATCATGCTTTCGGATTCGGAATCAGAATCGAACGACCTGCACACGCTAACGATCAATAAACACTTCGCGAAGGCGTTCGAATACAAGAAGGAACGAGAGGAACTCGCAAAACGTACGTCCCTGGGTTCAAGGCTTGCGTGCATAGAACTGACATCAGTGCAGTAAACGAGAAATACGGGTCGGACAATTCAGAATTGGGATCCTCTGACGCCGACTCGGAAGATTCGGAAGATACGGAGGAAGATTCGGACGGTGATGAACTCACGCCAGCGGTCGACGCTGCTATCTTTTGTACGCTAGCGCGAATTAGGAAGAAAGATCCAGCTATCTACGAGGACGAAAGACGTGTATTTGAAGGTATGTCTGATTCCTCGTGAATTGCGCGCAGGATCCGTCTCTTTGGACCACCCATTATTTGGGGCGGGAACTCATCCGTTTATATAGAGGAACATGTGCGAAGGCGGGACAAGGCACCAGTTACGAAGCCAAAAAGAAAAGAAAAGGTGTGCGCGATCCATACTCGACCTTTATACTGACATGCACGTACGGAACAAGTCGAAGCCATTGACGATCCGAGACGCTGCGCTCGCATCCGCACTCGCCGACGCCGACTCATACTCACGCTCACCGAGCCCCGAACGACACCCCTTGACGCACAACGAGGAGCAAGTACTCCTTCGCTCAGAAACCCGCGCCGCGTTTCATGGTGCAATCCAATCAGACACTCAAGGTATTTTTTTGGTTCGGATGCAAGCATCGGATTATAGTGACTCACACTGCTTGTGTGGCCACTAGAAGACGATGATTTACTTATCCCGCGCTCGCGCATGCGGGACGACATCGAGTTGGAGGAAGAAGAATACAAGGCTTTCTTGGAGCGGGAGGTCGGCGAGGACCTCCACAACCTCGTCACCGTGGATACAGACGAGGCGGTTGGCGCCTCCGAGGACGTCAATACCGCAGGAGACGGTGTGAATACATCCGAGGGTAAAAAGAAGAAGAAAGGTAAAAAGGAACGAGAGAAGCAAAACCAGGAAACAGATGGGGTACGAGACAAGAAACCTATGAAGAAGCGCGACGAGAAATCCGAGCAAGAGGCTAATCAAAGCTTTTTGATGAAGTACGTTATTCGAGCTCTTCCGTGCAATTACACCTTGTCAGGATACTGCGGCGACACGATTGACATTTCGAACAGCTATATCTTCAACCGGGGGTGGGTAGACCACTCAAACAACCGTGTTCCCACGTATAACGAAATCGTCGAATCCTCATCGAAACGATCGAAACGGAGGTCCCAAGTTGACTCGGACGTTGGCCAGGACTCGGACGATGACGAAAGAGAAGCGCAGGGCGCGACAATCTCTGACGAGGAGTCGTTCGACGACCTTGCGGACGCCTTTGAAACGTCGTACAATTTTAGATTCGAAGAACCGTAAGTATTCTTGGTCTGTTGATAGCTTCGCCCGAGGAGCCCAACGTTGCGATGTGCGCTCAAACAGTCACTGACGAATGGTACAGAGGTGACTCCTTCATTACTTCCTTTCCTCGCAATCTCCCGTCCGCTCGGCGGGAGTCTACTATTCGAAAAGACGCCCGTGCTCGGAAGAAAGAGCGACTAGAAGCGGAGAAACACATACTACTGGAAGCGCGAAGGAAAGAAATCAGAAGAGCGCGCGAACGGGTAGAGGCTGCAGTCGCCGAGGAAGACCAAGACGGCTTAGCTCTCGCCCACCTCGATCTAGACGCCGATTGGGACGATATTGTCCCACCCACGAATACCAGATCGAAAGCGGAGTTGAAGAAGAAAAACAAGAAAGAGAAGAAGAAAAATAAGAACGCGGATGAGGACGTCGGAGTGGATGTGAACGAAATGGACGCGGACTTGGACGCGGGTGCAGGTTGGGGTGATAAGGATGACGACGACGAGGAATGGAGAGGTACCGAAGAAGAACGCAAACGCAAGGTAGATGCGTACATGGACGAAGTAGTGAACAGACTCGGATTCAGTGATATAGTAAGTCTGCTCGGCTGACGCACGGATCACGTTTACATCCAAGATTTACAGACCTCTCACATGCCTACGCGTTTTCACTACACGTCCGTGGCGTCTGAGAATTATGGCCTCAAGCCCGCGGAAATCCTACTTGCGACGGACGCGGAGCTCAACTCATATGTTGGGCTCACCAAAATGGCGCCTTATCGTGTCGACAGAAGTGAGTGTGCTTTTTTGGTAGTATTCGTTGTGGTACGTGTTCAGCTCTAATTGTTCTAGGTGGCAAGGCGAAAAAGAGCTGGGACCCCAAGCGAGTTGAGGGCCTGAAGCAGTTCCGCAACAATCTACATTCCCGCGTGGGCTCCCATTACGAGGGTTCCTGGTCACTCGACGCAACTACCAACGCGAATAACAGAGTTGGAGAGACGAAGAAACGCAAGGGTAAGAAAGAGCGTGCAAAGCTAAAAGCGATGCAGAGTGAAAAAGACGAAGAGACCGACGACGGAAATGAAACCGGTATTCAACCAGAAGTTGCAGGCAAGTCACAAAAGCGGAACCACGATCCTGACGTTAGTTCGCATTCGCATGCGCCTTTGCCTGGTGAGATCAAGGGAGATGCGGCAGACGGCCCACGGAGGAAGAGACGGAGACGGCGGCATAGAGAAGGATCTGGTGGGGGTGGGGAGACGGATGCAGTGGCCGTGTCATGACTGGCGCACAACATAAAACACTGCATATGCCGGTGCCACCAGCTCATCATGAATTCTAGCCACCGATCTGGTAGGGATAGACGTGACAGAGCGCGGACCTCGCAGACTATAATATGTTTGACAGAGGTCTGGACGGTAGAATGACTCGATGAGGCAGCCTATCGATGTTCGTCACTAGTGCAATAATTTAGCTGCCGCCCAGACGGGCAAAAAAATGTCGCAGCTTGCTAGCTATGATATCGCGGCGTCCCGAGTCGGAAATGAGTCGGGATCCGGATGAGTGATGGTCGACGAGCAAAAAACCCTATTTGGGGTTGCCTATTGTGTTAGTGGGTGGCCATTGTTCGTGGTTGCATGCAATGACCTCCGTCTCTTCTGTAACTTGACTATCACGATCGCTCGTTTTTCTACTTTCTTTTCTGTGTCGCCCTCGCTGCCATTAACGATGAGCTCGAAGTTTCGTGAACACCTTTCTATTAACCATCCCCCAAACTACCTCGACATCCCAGCCGAGATTTCCAAGTTCTCTCCGACATCGACGATAGCACCTTCATCGCGTTTCTCGTTTGGCCGGAGCAACTCGAAGCGTTCGACGCAATCGAAGCCTACTCCTCCCCCCAAGGACGTCGAGGCAGGCACACCGCCGACATCGTCCAGCGTGCGGGACAGATTCACCAAGCTCTTTTTTGACCTTCGGACGCTCAACACCGCAGATCCGGATCTATCCGCACAGGATCCAGGTCTGTCGCAGTGGCCGCCGCTTCACATCGAGAAACGCCATTGTCTGTGTCAACTTCACGACCCCAAACGCGAAGCTCGCGTGAGGAAACAACAGCGCCGGTCGCGGTGCCTCCTCATCTTGCTCATCACCATTCTTCTTCTCTTGATCGGGAATGCCGTCTTTTTGAACATCCGCGTCCTCTCGCTTTCCACGTCACCGTCTACGAGTCAAACGACTTCGACTGCTTACGCACTTTCTGCGGATGCTCAGCAATGTCTCTCTCAGTACACCCTTAATGCGCCTTCCTCACCCCATAGCTATCCATGTTCGACATGTCTTTCAGTGTTACAGGCTGTCCCTTCGTCTTATACATCCAATTCGGCGAATGCTCAGAGCACCCAGGTGATCAATAATGCCGTTCAATTCTGTGGACTCCGCGCCATCTACGAGACCGCGAACGCACAAGGCCAAGCGACACTCGGAAACGGTAGTTGGAGTCAAAACGTCGATTTCTGTACCTGGACAGGTGTTAGCTGTGATACCTCGGGGCAGGTTGCGTCGTTGTAAGTGATGTTTCGATGCAAAATACTTCACTCATCACGGCTGTTCAGGCAACTTACCTACCCGGGAGTTCCAGCCACATTGCCCAATGAGATTGGCAGTTTGACTACCCTGCAGACCCTTGAAGTCATTGGAGGGAACACGATACCTGGTAAGATTTTGTTTCATACCGATCTACTGTATGCCCATTTTGTTCTTCGTGTAGCTGGTTCCCTGCCAAGTTCGTTCACCAACTTGACGTCTCTCACGACTCTTCACCTTGAAGCTACCTCCATTAATGCGCTGTCAAACTCGCTGTTTGCTTCGCCTGGCCTGACGCGCCTTTCCACCCTTGCGCTGGTCCGCAATTCGCAGATGGGTTCTGCGCTTCCGAGCAGTCTGACCAGTCTCACGGGGCTGCAGAACCTGTAAGTGAGGCCGACTGTCCACACTGGATGTCTTTTTGACACGCTGTCATGTAGGCTGGTCAACTCCCAAGCGCTATCGCCGTCCCCGCTCGTGACACTCGCAGCGTCTTCGTCGCTCGTTGCGTCCTTGCACACCCTCGACCTTACGTCCACCTCGCTAACGGGTTCTATCCCGGGGGCCCTGTCATCCTTTGAAGGACTCACCCAGCTGCTGCTTGGTTCAAACAACCTGACTGGGACCGTGCCTACGTTTCCGAGCACGCTGCAAGTGCTAAAGCTCAATGGAAACGCGGGGCTTGGTGGAAGTATTTCGTGTTCCCCTGCACCGCTCGAGCAGTGCTCTGTGCAAGGCACGGCGATTAGTGTTACTGGGTGTGGTGTGTGTCAGAACACGACGACGACGCGATGAGCAGCCTCGACTGACGACCCTCGACATGACGTTTCAGTTCATGCATGGTTTACTCAGACTCTACACGGACTTTGACTCGTATATCTTGCACGATTGTGCATGACCTTGTAGCTATTACTATACCTGTTCATTGATTTCATGGACGTTGCTTTCAACTTTACATTATCATTTTTACAAGTTTTTTTTTAAATCTTTAGAAGGTAGCGTGTAGTTTACACTCTTTTTCACTGACGGACATACTGTAGCCCTATGATCGATGGTGTAGTACTGCTGCGTAGTACGTACATGTGTTGTTTTTGAATGCGTGTTGTGACATGCGTGCATGTGACCACGTACTTGTATTTGGGTCCCTGTCTCTACCGCACCATGATCTCCCGGTTTTCGCGCTCCTTTTTCGCCATCATCATCGCCCTCGTACGTCTACATTTCCAAGCCATACGAGTACGCCATGGGACCGCTTACGACCCGCACATTCTGACAGTTTCTCCTTGCCACGATCGCCTTTCTCCACCCGCCTTCGCGCGCGTACATTGACCCATGGACGGGCGAGTTCTTTGGCGAGGGCGGGGTCGAAAAAGACATGCACATTCTTCCGTATCCGATGGCAGACGTCCCCGCTGCTAGTCCAGCGCCCTCGATCGCACCCGCTCTGGGAAGTGAGGAAAAGGGGAAAGGGGTGGTCACAGGGGATGTGATCATGTCCAAGCTGGGGAACGAAACGGCCAAGTGCGTCACACCCCCTGCGCAGCGCGCTCGTTGTTTTGGTTTCTGTTCGGGCTCGATGATAACGTTTGTGTTGTAGGGCAGAACTGGGACGCGCGACGTGGAGATTGCTGTACGTCGCCCACTCCTCTTTCGTTTTTACGTTTTATTGACATGGTCGGTGCAGTCACACCCTGACGTTGCGATACCCCGAGGTACGTGTCCTGCCCGCTGCCTGACGCCTGACGCCCGGCTCGCGTGTTTCGCTCATGCCACGCATCCTCGTTTTCAGAATCCGACGCAGGATGAACGGGACGCGTTGGAAGCCTACATGTATCTCACCTCCCGCCTCTATCCCTGTGGTGAATGCGCGGCCGAGTTTCAAGCGTTGCTGAAAAAGTTTCCGCCGCAGGTGCGTGGGCCATCTGTTCGCTCCTTTTTTCTGCGCCGACGTGCTCACGTCTCCCGTCTTAGACGGCGTCGCGTCTGTCTGCGAGTTTATGGTACGCCGTCGTCTTGTTTGTCGCGGTGCGTAACGTGGCATTGAGAGGATGCACATACGGACAGGTTGTGTGCAGTGCACAACGAGGTCAACGAGCGGCTTGGGAAGCCGAGGTTTGACTGCTCGAAGCTCGATGCAGAGTACGATTGTGGATGTCGTGATGCGACGACGGAGGCGCGACCGACGTCGAGTTTGGGTTCGGACGACAAGGGCGTGGTGGAGCCGGTGGATCTCGAGTGGGATGCGGCGAAAGACGACGTGACGGGGGTGAGGATGATCAAAGGTGGGCGGGTGTAATGGGTGTCGGAGGACGTTCCGTGTTTCTCAGAGTATGGTCTTGGTGGGTCTCTATCCCAAACGTGTCAGCCAAGGAATTTACTCTGCCTGCAGCTTGGTTTATCATTTGTTTCATTCGTGCAGATACAATAGCTGTCGGGCCTAGTTTATATATTTGATTCTTTCTGTCGGTCTATAGGTTACCGACTTGCCGATCAAAGATGACGACGTGGGCTTCTCACTAAAACCAACCTAGTGGAGATAGGACGGGGAAGCGGGGTGTGGAGTATATAATCGTGCACCCTGCTTCTGACACTGACGCTCGTCTTGTCCTACTTTTGAGGTCTCCAGAGCGGGGACAATTCCTATCATGTGCCCGGATACATTACAAGTGTCAAAGCGTATGTAGCTCTGCCTTCTTTCCCGCCTTTTCCTCCATCTCATTCGCACGCGCCCGAAACTCGGGGTGGTGGGAAGCTTCTGCGCTGTCGTTCTCCTCCCGGTTCGACGTGGCATCTGCTCCGCCACCCAAGGGTCGCTGCTTTGTGGGAGCCTCTTGGCCCTGGGTCCGCAGGAACGACTCCCACTCTGCAGGGTCTATGGCATATCCCTCGCGCTCTGGATTGGGAAAGGATCCGTCTTTGACCGCATGGACGTACGCTGCTACGCCGCGCTCGACCTCCTTTCGAACGTCTGCGAAATGGCGAACGAACCTGAGAGACAGGGTGGGATGAGAAACGGGGCGGGCAGGGATGGGCTGCGATATACGCACTTGGCCTTGTGGCCATGCCAAGTGCCGAGCATGTCGTCCCAGACAAGCACCTGTCCGTTCGTACCGGGACCTGCGCCGATGCCGATGGTCGGTATCTTGAGCGTGCGGGTGATGTGCTCGCCGAGCAGACTCGGGAGGGCTTCGAGCACGATGGCAAAGGCGCCTGCGTTTTCGAGGGCCAGTGCGGCGCGTACAAGGGCATGGGCGGATGCGGCGGTGCGTCCCTGTACGCGGTAGCCCGAGAGGGAGGTGGATCGTTGGGGGAGGAGACCGATGTGTGCCATGACGGGGATGCCGATCTGGGTGAGTGCGGTGACGTGTGGGACGAGTTCCTCGCCGCCTTCGAGTTTGACGGCTTCGGCGTGGCCTTCTTGGACGATGCGCACGGCTGCGCGGACGGCGTCGTGTGGGCCGGGTGCGTAGGTGCCAAAGGGCATGTCGGCGACGAGGAGGGGTGTTGTGGTGCCGCGTGCGACGGCGCGGCAGTGGTGGAGCATTTCGTCGAGGGAGAGACGGGTCGTGGAGGGGTAGCCGAGGCAGACCTGGGCGAGGGAGTCGCCGACGAGGGTGATGTCGACGGGGTGGGCGGAGCAGGCGCGGGCGGTGGGGAAGTCGTAGGCGGTGAGCACGGAGATGGGCACTTTGGCGGCGCGCAGCTCGGCGATGCGTGCGATGGTCGTCTTTTTGGGCGAGGACAGCGCGACGCTCATCTGGCGGCGGTGGGACAGCCCACGGCGGACTGCGCGGAGGGCGAGCATGCTGTCGTCGTACGAGGGATGGTTAGATATCACCGGCTTGTCCGGGACCAGTTCAGTAGCCGGGCCATCGCGTGATCTGC
The DNA here is from genome assembly GCA_038090935.1 of Hortiboletus campestris. Lineage (NCBI taxonomy): Eukaryota > Fungi > Basidiomycota > Agaricomycetes > Boletales > Boletaceae > Hortiboletus > Hortiboletus campestris. The sequence continues at coordinate 5,603 of JBBPNN010000538.1, read as the reverse complement.
TCTATTGTTTGTCCCATTCCCACGCACAGTCCACCACAACCATGCCCGACAACGACGACCACATCAGCGAGACCGACTTTGGCGACGACCTCGACAGCCTCGGCGTCGTCGAAAACGACGAGAACACCCCCGTACACGTCGAGAATGCCTTCGAGCACCCCATCTACGCGCCCGTGCACCGCTCGTCCTCCCTGCTCGTTCTCCGCACGCCGCTCTCCCACTCCCGCGCGTCCCACGACACCGTCCTCCGCGACATCACCGACCAGTTCTTCCACCCGCCCTCCCCCTCCCCCGTCCGCATATCCAAACGAGAGCGCTCCGCACCCCACACCGTTGAGCCACCCCGTCGGCCAAAGAAACCAAGGTCCCTCGCCTACCCCGCAGACCCTCCCAACTGGCTCTACTCCCGCTCCTCCTCGTCCCTCCCTCCCAGCTCCCCCTTTGCCTTTCCACCCTCGCCCGCCAACGTCGGCCATGCTGCCACCGCCCGCCACGAGTACCACCTCCACACGCCCTCCAAGGCCTCTGATTCTGACCCCTTCGGGTTCGTCGCCGTAGAGCGCGCGGTCAAAGCCAAACGTGCCCCACCCGCGCCAGTACTCAAACCCACCTCGCGCATCAGCGCCGTCAGATCGCCCCCACGCAGCACCATCCTCCCTTCTGCCCCTTCCCACGCCCCTGCCCTTGCCTCGTTTTCGCAGCTCGACGACCCCGTGCCGACGAACAATGAAGATATCGAGGGGCTATACGCAGACGAGCCCGTTGCAGGGCCGTCGCACGTCCATGTGCCCGTGGCACCCTTGCTGTTGATGAACAGCGACCAACCGTCGGCAGAGATCGGTGCGACGCGTTCGCAGCTGACGTTTCCAGACCCCCTGCGCACGCCGCGCAAGCGCAAGCGTCGCGCGTCGCCGACGCCCGACGGGGACCTGGATCTGGACGACCAAAGGACGGACGTCCCCTCTAGTCCATCACCTGTCAAGGTCTCGGTGGGTGCAGGCACCCATCGGCGTCCAGGACCCGCTCGCCCGAGTCATACCCCCGTTCCCAAACTCACCCGCGCACAGGCAAGGGCTGCGGGTACGGGTATGGCCAAACCTCCTACGACACAACCGTCTCGGACGAAGCGTGTCAAGACTTCGTATCAGCATATTCCCACACCTTCATCCACGCCTGCGTCCGTGCGGCCGAGCCAGAGCTCAGGACGATCGAACACACCGCTGACACCTGTCCCGCCAAGGCGGAGTACGCGGCAGGCTGCGGTAGGTGCGAGGGTCAAGCTCAAGGGTACGAGTACGAGTACGACGAGCGATCGAGAGGACGGAAGTCGGATGAAGTTGAGGTCAAGGAGCACCAAGGCAGATACGGAGATCAAGAGCAAGTCGACTCGGGGCAAGCAACTGCCCTCGAAATCCAAGGCGCCGGCAAAGACCCGTAAGGCCACGACGACGACCGCGAAACCGGCGCGGGGTCGGCCCAAGGGAAAGTCGAGCGCAAAGAATACCAAAGGCAAGGGGAAAACGCGTCCGTTGGAGAGCGTACTCGACCTGTCGGATGATACGCGGGAGGTGCGTCCTACCAGCGATAAGACCGCTCGACGATGCTGACGATTTCCTTGGCAGAGGTACGACAAGGAGCGAAGAGAGCGTGTGGAGTATTTCAAACGCTTGGAGGGATACCAGATACAAAAAGAGAACGTGTATGTTGTATGAGGTTGCGTCGCGAGGTGTAGGGAGGATGCCATCTGTGTGTATCTTCATCGGAATATATTATCGTCGAAGCGCCTCTTGATCGTACGATCAGCTGATGCCCTCGAGCTTTTACGTGCCAGTCACAGGGCCCGTCTCAGCCCGAATTACATGTGTGAACAGTTTGGCCCGGAGAAAGGCGAGTGTTCCTGTGCTTGACGCCAAGTACATTCGTTCTAGGTCAACCCCTACTAGAAACCAATTCTTTTTTCCGACTTGGACGGGCCTACCTCGGTCACTGTCAATATAGTATGCGAAGCATCACCAAATCATTGTGATGCGTGCCAGAACTGGAAAAGCATCACTCGGCGCCCATAAGTCATTCTCTCGGCAATTTGGCCACGCCAGGTACACAGCATGTTATGCTTACTCGATGCCCGCCCCGGACTCGTAATCGGACCCAGATCATGATAAAGTTGGTCACATCAGACGTCGTGCTGCGCAGCACGAGGACCATCATCCATCTCAAGGTTGGCTCCTTACGCTCGAAACCCGGCGCCACGTACACTGACGATCGTGTGTTTCAGATTTCTCGTCGACCTTGATCTAATCATGGCCGTGGACACCGTCTCTCGAGGTGTCAGCACCGCTCAGACAACGCAGCAGGTAGCCGCTCTAGCAGAACAAGCGAACCGCACGTTGCTCGACATCGTCCGAGACAACTTCAACACCCAATACGCATCCAAAGCAACCTTGCTCGCCGACTTTCGTGACGCCATCTCGGCGCACGGCGGTAGCACCCACGTCGACACCACGCTGTTGGCGGATTTCCGATCCCACGTCCCACTATCGAATTACGACGCGTACAAGCCCTTTGTGGATAAATTCAACGCACGGCCGTGCAAGGAGGAAGACGTCCTGGACCTGCTCTCCCCCGGACTTCCAGAGTTTTTCTTCCTCTCGAGCGCGACCTCTGGAACGACCTCCAAGATTCTGCCGAAATACGATCACAGATTAAAGCGCCCGTTGCGTCCGTTTTTCGATCCAAATGGCACTCCTCCGTTTGCTGGGCTCTTGTGCACGCAAAATAGGGACGTCAAGGAGATAGAGCGTGCACCAGGCCAAGTGGTGCATAGGATCCCGGTCAGCATCGCAACGGGGGCCATGCTGCGTAGGGTCGTTGGATGTTATATCGATGACGAAAGCCAAATGTTCCGTCCTTGCACGTGTATTCACTCTTGCTCTTGGTGACGCGCACTCACGTCTTGCGCGTGCTAGTGCCAGGCTATGCTGTCCCGTGGGCAGCGACCGTGATCGGGCACCTTCCTTCCTTCCTCATCATCCACGGCCTCTTCTTTCTTGCACGTCGCGACCTGGAGCTTTTCGCTATACCGTTCGCGGCGCTGTTCGTCGACCTCGTTCGCCACATTGACGAGCAATGGGACGTGCTCGTGTCCTGTATCAGGGATGGCAAACTGCCAGATGTACAAGGCATCGATGATGTTCGAGGATATTTGCAGGCAAGTACTATGCCGTAGGTGATCCATCGACTCTGCCGCTGAAACGCTCCACAAGCACAGTTCCTTGCCGATCCTGCGCGCGCAGCGGAGTTGCTGAACATTGGCCCTCCGTTCTCTTCTGAGGGATGGATGGCCCGCGTTTGGCCAAACGCGCGCATGCTGATGACGGTATGTAGCGGCCCATTTGCGACCGTGCTCCCAAAGGTGTGTAGTTGCAGTGTCGTAACGTGATCGCGGTACGCTGACGCCGTCCCATCCAGGTGAAGTTCATTCTGGGACCAAACGTCGCTCTCCGTTCTGTTGGATATCTTGCATCAGAGGCCGGGATGGGTCTCCCGCACGATGGCAAACTCGATGAATTCGTTCTCAAGTGTGACGACGTCATCGAGTTCCTGGATGTTTCTCTCGAGGAAAGCCACGAACACCTCTGCCAAGCAGTCCGTACTCGTCCTTTTTTTTACCCTGGACGTCTGCTCATACAACGGTGACACAGTGGGAGGTACAAGTGGGCAAGCAGTACGAGCCAATCTTGACGACGAGAGATGGCTTGTGGCGATACCGGATGAGCGATATCCTCTCCATCATCGGATTCGACCCCGAGAGTGGCGCCCCAGTATTCAAGTACTCGGGAAGGCGATCGTCAGTCGCTCGTATCACCGTTTGCACGCGCGCGTGTTTTTGACGGAACTGACCGGTTCTGGACAGGTTGGCCATCCGCCTCGCGCACGCGCAAATCACGGACGACCAGCTCCTCGCAGCCATTCACGCCTTCAACAACGATGCCGCCGCATCAGAGGACGCGATCCGAGTCCTGGAATTCACGACCATGATCGACGATCGCGCGTTGCCGCCCACGGTGGGCTTTGTCGTCGAGCTCGCAGGACCTCTCGGTGCGTACGTCTACGGCGCGTCGTCGCCATCACGATCGCGATGATGGACTGACTGACTGGACGTGCCTCGCTCTCACAACCCATCGTCCGAACAGGTCCCAACGCACACCGAGCGCCACAACGCCTCTTTGACGCCCTCGTGGCCACCAACGTCGAGCACGCGCGTGCGCGCGAGCACGGGCAGATGCGCCTCCCGACGATCCGCGTCGTCGGGGCGGGCACGTTTGCGGACTATCGTCGGTGGAAGGGTGAGAGTGTGAACGTCGTTTCTGGGCAGATCAAGGTGCCTCTGGCGTTGGTTCAGCCTGCGGCGCAAGCGTGGATGTTGGAGAGGGTGGTTCGGGAGTTGTGGGGGGGGCTGTTTTCTGGGGCCCGTTGAACCTCGAGGGACGGACGAGACTGGGGTATCGATAGATGGTGCGTTGTAGCCGCGATGAGGCTTCGTGGGGTTTACCAGTCGGTACCCTGTATTTTGAATTAGAAGTACCCGGTTAATATTGTTAGTGTATATCCCTGCCCAAGCTTGACGAAGAATGTGACACTTTCAGGTTGTCAGGATGTTCTCTTAATGTTTAGAGGACGAGAGCGATGGGCGATTTATGCCTCCGATAAGAGGCTTCGAGTCGCGGTCGTGGACATGTAATGGAGCCAAGTGGTACCATTAGGTGCAGCAACCGAATCCACTCTAAGTACTGTGGCAAAGTAATTCAGGCTCACAGCAAATTCATCCTCATCTCAACTAGCTGCGTTTTCGACGGTTTGCCTCAGACGGGCTGGGTCGAACTGGCAGACTACTTACTGCCACCCAACATACTCCCACATCTGCTCGCAAGTTGTCTCTCGGAGTCCCTCCCAGACCACTTGTCTCTGGAACTGTGTTGGAGAGGGCCAGCCACTTCTTGTACAATGCGACAGCAATATTCTGCATGCGCTAGATATGGCATGATAATAGTAGATCCACTCGTCGTGGCAACAAGGGCGTCGGAGCGATCAGCCTGGCGCAGCGGTAACGCAAGACACAATTAAGACTATCGACTAGGGTCGGCGCTGCCGACAGGGACCTTGCTGGACAAGAAGATTGGAAAACATTTTGGCTCGGACGAGACGAGACGAGTATGGTAGGAAGCAAATCGGTTGCACGCTCGAGGTACGAAAATTGTAATATTAGTTAGTGTCGGCAAACTCCGGCAAGCGCGACCCAAGCCAAGGCAAAACCTTCACAAGGACGGAAAAACTTGTCTCTGCAGCGTTTCCGCTGCGGAAAAATTGTATGTAGGACATGTAAATACATAGAATACATGGCACGCACGGGTGCAATTTTTTTAACCGCAGAATGGCGTCCGACACCGCATACTATGATCCACACCTGGTTCAGAATTTGTGGTTGATTTGACTGCACTGATACTTATGGCGGAATATCTGCACATTTATTACATCGCAGATTTTTTACTCCATCGCCCCGCAAATTCCCACCCATTGCGAAATTTCGACTCCATGACTCCCTC
>JBBPNN010000537.1:0-21096 GCA_038090935.1 Hortiboletus campestris | reverse complement strand
GTCGAAGGGCTTCTAAAGGAGCGCAATGAAGGATCGGGTGACGATGTGCGGTGACGACTGACGCAGTACTACTTTGTACAAGGGTAATCATATCGGCAGTATCGATGTTGAAACTTTGATCGTTTTTCATAAAAGTCTCAGATGAGGTGTTCTGTCCCCTGGGATGGGATCGCTCCAGCGGAGCCGAGCGAGTATGAGATTTTCGTCGATTCGACGCTTGACACTATTGGGATCTTCGAAAGTGCGCAGGGCTACATGCTACGAGACAATGAACGGATGCACAGGTACCAGACCTGAATAAATCAATTCTGACTGCCGCAATCGGAAGAGCCCTTTCTCAGTGCGTAATCCACTCGAAGACTGGTTCGTGAAACCAGAGGCTCTCTGACAGCCCCAAATATTATGCAATTTGGAACGCTCGGACCGTCGCATATTTATGCATACCGAAGAAGACGCCCAGGGGGACTCACTACATGCCGAGGCGGCTGGATTCGCCACTATCGGTTCCTAGTAAGTACTTCCTACTAGAGTGTCTTCTCTCGCGCAATTCACCACTGTCCCACGATAAGTATCTTTAAACGAAGAAATTTACACGCTGTGAGTAGCTTTAATCATTCTAGGAAGGCGCTCTAGTGTTGGCATTTTCCGCGCTACAGAACGACTAGAGTAGCGGCCGAACTTCAAGTTCGTGGGCAGGAACCTTGTCTACTAGTAGTAAGAAACTCACACGAAGCAAATAATCCACGAATGGCCACCGCCACGGCTACTCCTTTCCCCTGCACTAGACTAGTCTGGTGATCAGACGCGTCTATGAGGCTGCCGTCGAGGCAATCCGTCGATAGACGGTCTGGTAAATTTCGTTGGGGCTTTAGGGGAGATTGCGGATTGATCGGGGCACGTGATAAACAAACCTCGATTTGGACTTAGTTGTATCACGTGTGAGTAGGATAAGTGCTGGATAACCCTGATTTGGTCGTAGCCTCGATTTGGACTTAGTGTAGTCACGTGTGAGTAGGATAAGTGCCGGATAACTTCGACTCAAGACGTGATCTCGACGTTGAATACGATACCGGTTCCCTTCAAACTCAATCCGCAATCTCCCCTTGCACCCCAACGAAATTTACCAGACCAACTGCAGACGAGGACGACCCAACTAGAGCAGAATTCAAATAGAAATTTATGTCTTGTGGCATCCTTCCGACTGAGACACTCGCAGCCTTGAAGATGACACGACGGTCGCACATGATGTGATGTCTCAAGCTTTGTGTGCCGAAAGCTCCTAGTAGTCACTGTGACTTGGTCCCCTCGAAGCGTGTTGACACCGCTCAGACATCTTTCCGACACATTTCATTGCTGTACATTAGTCCGCCTTACGTGCACTCACATGGATTCGGGTGCCACCTACAGACTGGTCTGGCGTGTTCCACCCGCACGAGGACCCAACCGTCATTGCAAGCGGTGGGTACGATGGCATGGAGTGTCTCACTGGCATCTGGAAGCCACACGGCAACGTCGTGAATCAAACAAGGGGTACGTTCAACTTGCATCACCCTGTGCAACGTCACAACAGACTTGGTCCTGAACAGACATCATCAACAGTGCGACCTATTCTGCGTTTGCTACGGGTTCAATCATGATCGACCATGACAACACTGTCAAGTCGTATTCTGTGTCGCCGAGCATGCGGGGCGCGGTCGACAACGTCACACGACCTGCATCAGGGATAACAACAAACTGCATTGCAAGACTGTGGCACCAGCCACAACAGAAACACACATTGAATGACGCAGGTGTTACGAGACGCTCGGCCAACGAGCAGAGATGAATCAGAGCCCGCAAGGAGGTATCTGTTGTTCCGTTTTTTTTGGAGGGATGGGGTAACGAAGCACCAAAGAAGCAGCAACACACCACCGAACCCGCAAGAAGAGGGAGGGGGGGAAGAAACGGCGCCGAGCGCCGAAAACACACCGTTCAGGGCGAAGAGCTGAAGAGAAGCAGGAATGTAACACAGGAACGAGTTGGACAGGGGGGGGGAACTGACAGCACTGCACAGAAAAAACATCCTGTTAAAACTTAGCTGCAGACAAAGGGCTGAAACCTAACAGAATCCGAGCAGCGACAAACACGTACAAATCATTTCCATAGTTACCAACATTGGCCTGCAAAACGGTGTTTTCGAGCCCCAGTGCCCACCGAGAACCCACTCCTATCCGTAGCGGGGAAAACGCGACCACACAGCCACAATTCTCGATCTCCACTGACCTAGTAAACAAGGTAATTTGAATGAAATCTTCTGACCCCACCTCACATATACGCCACCACTCCAATCGCCCGTGTTCTGCCCACCACTTTCACTCTCGACATTCGTATCGTATCCAAACTGCACCCAACTCTTGGCCTTACTAGGTCGGGATCAAGTAGGGTTGATAGTAGATTATGCGGGTGAGGTCGTATTCGGTACGTGTAGATGCTGCTAGTGTTATCCAAGCTAATTTCCGGTACATTATTCTTTTTTGTTTACTGGCGTCCGGTCGGTGCGCATGTATCGTAAGTGTCATTTTCTCTTTCCCCGGAAGGCTAAATTCCATTTTTGAGTACACGAAACAAGGGAACGTTGAGATTTTTTTTTGGTCAAGTCTTGGAGCACCCGAACAAGATAACGAAAGATCATTATTCAGCGTGATGAACGGAAGAATCAAACGTCATCGCTCCCTTCTCCCTTGTTTTACTCCAATAGTACTTAAACCGAGGGTCACCCTAATGTCGGCCACTCCCTTGGACGAACTTTTGGGTTTCAAGGCTTCTCGCCGTTCCACCAAGTTGAAAAAGTCCGAAAAAGTTTATGTAAATAAGCAGTCAGTTAAATTGCTGATTTGAATGCCTCGAACATCACATTACATGATCATCTCCACGAATCTCATACTATCACATACTCCGAGTCGGTCAGTCATGAAAAGTCACCAAGTGTCACGTCTTCTGACGAGAAAGTGTGCTTTTAGACAGACTCGGGCAGAACCAAGACCTCGAACATCACATCACATGATCATCTACGCGAATCTCATAATTTTGCGGTTTTTGTGACGTCCCAGGTTCGTAAAGGTGCGTAAGCCGTCAAACTTCTACCGACCGCATATTTCATTCACTCGTCCTGCAAATCCGGGCCGGCGATGGTTCATACTAGTTTGCTCGCTTTTCGGGACAGCATTTCGGATCCCAGTCAGCCACTTAAACAAGGCGGGTCCTGACACATCCTTTGACAAGACTCATGCATCCCCCCGACCTCCTTCCCTCTAATCCCCCGTCGCTTTCGGAGCGGTTGAGGGGGCAAACCGAGGAGCTTCTGTTCAACATAGTCACTGCCAACTGCAACACACAATTCGCTCAGACCGCACCTGAGCTCGGTGCATTTCGTCGTGCGACAGCTGGCCTCGTCGATGGAATGGATGTTGACATCCTCTCCCAGTCATTTCGAGAAACAGTCCAGTTCACAACCTATGACTCATACGCACCGTTGCTTGCAAGGTTTTTTGAGAAACCATGTAAAGCAAGTGCTATAGTGGACTTATTGGCCCCAGGACTTCCTGATTATCTTACCTGGTCCAGCTCGACGTCCGGTAGTCTTGCGAAAACCTTTCCCAAATACAACTGCTTGTCAAAGATTAGATCTTCGGATGCCAGATCGTGGGCGATTTCTAACCCTCTCCGAAGACGCACCACAGCGAACATATGGTATATTGGGTGGTTCGGTCAGATCGATGCCGAGGATGAAGACAACTTGAACGTCGCCACAATCTACCAGACCATTGTTTCAGCCGTCAGCGAGAGGGCGGACTTTTGTCTGGACCCTAAAGAGGATGAAGAAAAGATGGCATCATTCAGTATGATGCAGATTATCCAACCTCCGTGTTATGCTGACTCGTCACCTTTCCAGTACTCGACCACGCTGCACCGTATGCCGCTGGATTTATAGGGAAACAGCGCGCGTTCCTTCTTATACATGCATTGTTTACAGTCAGTAGCAGGTCCCTTGAGACCATGCGCATGGCGTTCATCAGTACATTCGTGGACATGATCCGCCACCTCGATGTGGAATTTGACATGGTGGTGGACTGTATTGCGAACGGCACTATCCCAGATTTGGATGGGATAGCCGAAGTCCGGCATCACTTAGAGGTCGGTGCCAGCCATCGGAATGCACATCAAAGTATGAATCTGAACTGCGTAGTTAAATATTTCCCCGGACCCCGAACGTGCGGCGGAGCTGCGTCGTCTAGGTCGTCCGTCTTCTCGGCCAGGGTGGTGTGGTCACGTTTGGCCGAACCTGTGTTCAGTCACTGCTATTGCCAGTGGCTCCTTCGCGTCGTCTGTCCCATTGGTGCGTTTATCGTCCACGCATCATTTCTGGATCCCCTCACCGTCCCTGCATAGGCCAAATGGTTCCTTGGTCCCAACACGGACATACGTGCTCTTCGCTATGGCAGCACGGAGTCCTGGATTGGGTTTCCTTACAACCCACTCGAATTGAACCAGTTCAAGACAAGTAGCAACATCGTCATTGAATTTTTGGATATCAGCAAGAGTGATTCGATTAGTGCCCTCGCACAACTCGTGAGTGCTCCTCGTGAAATGAAGAGCCTTACTAACCAGTATCGCAGTGGGAAGTTGAGCTGGGTAGACGATATGAACTCGTGCTAACGACGCGAGACGGCCTATGGCGGTATCGTCTCGGCGACGTGGTGGAGATCTCTGGGTTCGATCCGACAGATGGCGTTCCCATCATCCAGTTCGTCGAGCGCCGCAAGTGAGCATTCTCATACACCCACACGCGTTCGCTTACTAACCCCTCGACAGCGTGGCCATCCGATTCCCATATTTCATGGTCACCGAAAAGGAGTTGAGGGCCGCTATGTCGTCTGTTGGTCCGAATATGCTCGAGAAAGTCTTCGATTGGACCGCAACGATCGACGATCGACAGCTCTCTGCCACGATTGGATTCTTTGTCGAGCTCGCCAGCGAGCAAGGTATCGCTTCCCGCGTATCCTTTTCTTTATTCCTCTTGCTGATGCAATACTTTATTTCCCACGCTGGACATCGTTCCCCAGTCCCCGATCTTGCACTCGCGCCGGAACGTGTGCTCGACGAGCTGTTACGATCAAACAAGAATCTCGCCTGGACCTTCGAAAACGAACTCTTTCGCAAACCAACCATCTGGCTCGTCCGACCTGGGACATTTAGTGACTTTCGGCAACTGAAACTTGACGAGGGCAGTAACAACCTCGGACAGATCAAAGTGCCTGTCGTCCTGCCCAAGGCTGAGTACGTCACATGGTTTTCGAACCGGGTCGTAGAGGAATTATGAGCTTCGTCATGAGTGAGTTTGGTTTTCGAACCGGGTCGTAGAGGAATTATGAGCTTCGTCATGAGTGAGTTTGGTTTTCTTGTGCTTCACCTGTGATTCACCTCTGACGGCGTCCGTTGAACATGGATCAGAATGACTGGTGATTTTTTGAATCAATTTTTCTGTCCCGATGTGCACACATTTCAAAATCAATTCGTCATGTAATTGGTAGCTTGGCACATGTGCTGATAACATTTCCGCACCCTGAGGAACCTTTTCCGAGTCTGTCAGAACTTGACAATAGAACGTCTAGGGTAGTTTGAACAGTCTTGTACTTCAAGTTGAGCCTGACATGGTGGGGTGAAGACAACGAAAGCTTCGGACGGATGTAAAGATTAGCGCTCTCAGGAAGCGAGCCTAATAAGGGTTTTACCATATAATACAATGCCGAAAAACTTTCAACTTGAATGTTCGTAAGTATAGCGGCAAGCGATTAGAAAACCCAACCTCGACTCATGCCAACTCCAGCCCACGACGGATACCTCCCAGTGTCCCAAGAGCAGGATGGACCGGCAACAACCCACATTCCGACGCCCTGGAGGGCAGTTCCGAAAACCCAGGCAGTCTATTTCATCGTCAAAAATGCTGGTCTGTTACTGGTGATCTGTGCCCAGTTCGCCTTCGCCTCGATGAACCTTTCCGTCAGGCTGTTGGAAACAATGGATCCGCCTACCCCGACCTTAGAGGTCCGTTTCCCCGCGAACCCCATCACCCTGCGCTGATCAACCTCGGCAGCTCATTACACTTCGAATGGTAAGCATGACATCTCAACCAGGTGGCCATGCGGCTGCCTTGACCAATCGATTCACAGGTGATCACGGCTGGCTGTTGCACGATATACACGTATGAACAGCGCCAAGCTCGCGATTCTCCCTGTCAGTGTCACTCACGATTTGCAGGACGGCAAACAGGATTCCGGACCCTTTTCTCGGACCAAAAGACGTCCGGGGACTTCTCGTCATCAGAGCTCTCGTTGGGTGAGGACATCTTCATTGACTTCGCGTACGACGACAGACGATCGCCAATGCCAGTTTCTGCGGCATTTTCGGAATGTACTTTGCTCTCAATTATATCTCCCTCGCGGACGCCGTCGTCATCACATTTGTCGGTCCGTTCGTCATTGCGTTGGCAGGATACCTCATTCTTGGAGAGACCTATACGAAGAAGGAAGCACTAGCAGGCGGTAAGACAACTTCGTCCATCTACAACCCACACATGGATCAAGCCGGCTCCAGTGTGTGGTCTCCTTGGTGTCATCCTGATTGCTAGACCTACATTCCTGTTTGGGAGTACTGTCAAGGGAGATGCCAGTGGTGGTACTAATATCACCTCCTTCGAACGGTTGCGTGCTGTGGGGTGAGGAATATGTTGATCTTACACTCTGGTCAATCCAAAATTCCTGAACCATATCATTTTAGGAGTGTTCTGGTAGGTGTATGTGGTAATACTGGGACATGTATGTTGACCTGGTCATGGTGATGCATCCTCACGTACTAATTTCCCTGGTCCCGAAGTCATCACTATGCGAGTCATTGGGACGCGGGCTCATCCGATGCATATCGTGACATTCTTCTCGATTTTCTGCGTCGTTGTAGGATCCATCGCGTGACTTTTTGTCTCTATCTGGCAGAAGTGTACTTTTCTGATGCGAATGGTATGACTTTAGGATGGCAATAACCCGCGAATCCGTGGTTTTTCTTATGACCTGGCGATGGATCTCGCTTCTTCTCGTCATTGGGCTTTTTAGCGTTGCAGGGCAGGTACGAACGCTTGTAAAACACAGAACCGCACGTCCTAAAACTGACTTGGCTCCAAGTTTATGCTCACGATGGCTTTACGCTACGAAACAGCGACACGAAGCGCTTTAGGTTCATTCTGTCACCTACTCTTTGCTGCCATACTCGAGTTCTTTGTGTTCGGCACTGTGCCTTCCCCTTTGTCTGCTGCGGGAGCGTCGATCATTATCGCTGCCCAAGCGTATGCCGTCGTAAGTCCCTATCTCTGTTGTGTCCCTTTGAATAATCATTCGTTTGTGTGTTTCCGATTCAGCTCTCAAAGGAGAATCTGCCTGACCAACCTTTTGGGGCGGCAAGCCCAATACATCCGGACGACGTCGAAGACAGGCTACTTGATTCAGACAGGGCGGATACCTCGCAAAATGTAGAGCTGCCCCTTCGAAATTTGGATACCCGAGAAGAATGTTAGATACGTCGGGGCGCCACGATGGTTGGAAGATAGAGTTTTCTGGGAGCATGCTAAGATCTGAGGTGGTTACATGTCGTGATTGGCTCTCGGCCAAGTCCACTCGCTTGTGTATGTACAAACGACAGAGGGTTTTTCACTCAGAGTCGCTATTCTTGGTGGCATAGTAGGAATGGGCTCGTTGGAAGGAAGTACAGTGGCATCCACTGCCAAAATTGCTGGTCATCCATGACATGTTTTTCCGATAGTACGTGTCAGTTAGTCCCACGGTACTCGAGTGAGGACTCACAACCTTTTATCAGTGCTTGTATAGATGTCATGTACAGAATGTATGAGCTAGTCCAATCTCAGTCTCAGCTCAACGATCGTCACAAATGGTGAGAGAACGCTGAAGGAGAACGAAAGAAAAATGAGAGGATAACTGCAATGTGATTATGTAACAGAGTGCAAACATGAGTGTGTGAATTGTGTATGAGGACCACTTACAACGAGGTCTTCCCCCCAGCAGGTCATAAACGACGGCCGGTGAGCCGACCTCGATGACCCACGACGGATACCTCCCAGTGTCCCAAGAGCAGCATGGACTGGCGCCAGCGCACACTGCAACACCCTGGCGGGTAGTTCCGAAAACCCAAGCAGTATATTTCATCGCCCAAAACGCTGGTCTGTTGCTGGTGATCTGTGCCCAGTTCGCCTTTGCCTCGATGGACCTTTCCGTCAAGCTGTTGGAAACAATGGATCCGCCTACCCCGACCTTAGAGGTCCGTTTCCCTGCGAACCCCATCACCTTGCGCTGATCAACCTTGGCAGCTGATTATACTTCGAATGGTAAGCATGACATCTCAACCAGGTGGCCGTGCGGCTGCCTTGACCAGTCGATTCACAGGTGATCACGGCTGGCTGTTGCACGATATATACGTATGAACAGCGCCAAGCTCGCGATTCTCTCTGTCACTCACAATTTGCAGGACGGCAAACAGGATCCCGGACCCTTTTCTCGGACCAAAAGACGTCCGGGGACTTCTTGTCATCAGAGCTCTCGTTGGGTGAGGACATCTTCATTGGCTTCGCGTACGACGACAGACGATCGCCAATGCCAGTTTCTTCGGCATTTTTGGGATGTACTATGCTCTCAACTATCTATCCCTTGCGGACGCCGTCGTCATCACATTTGTCGGTCCGTTTGTCATTGCATTGGCCGGATACCACCTTCTTGGAGAGACCTATACGAAGAAGGAAGCACTAGCAGGCGGTAAGACAACTTCGTCTCTCTACAACCCACGCATGGATCAAACCGGTTCCAGCGTGTAGTCTCCTTGGTGTCATCCTGATTGCTAGACCTACATTCCTGTTTGGGAGTTCTGTCAAGGGAGATGGTGGTACTAATATCACCTCCTTCGAACGGTTGCGTGCTGTGGGGTGAGGAACATGTTGACCACTCCGGTCAATCCAAAATTCCTGAACCATATGATTTTAGGTGTGTTCTGGTAGGTGTGTGTGGTAATACTGGGACATGTATGTTGACCTGGTCATGCATCCTCATGTGCTAATTTCCCTGTTACCGAAGTCATCACTATACGAATCATTGGGACGCGGGCTCATCCAATGCATATTATGACTTTCTTCTCAATTTTCTGTATCATTGTGGGATCCATCGCGTGACTTTTTATCTCAATCTGGCGGAAGTGTACTTTTCTGATGCGAATGGTATGCCTTTAGGATAGCAACAACCCGCGAATCGGTGGTTTTTCCTATGACCTGGCAATGGATCACGCTCCTTCTCATCATTGGGCTCCTCAGCATTGCAGGGCAGGTATGAACGCTTGTTGTAAACACAGAAACGCACGGCATAAAACTGACTTGGCTCCAAGTTTATGCTCACGATGGCTTTACGCTACGAAACAGCGACACGAAGCGCTTTGGGTTCATTCTGTCAACTACTCTTTGTTGCCATACTCGAGTTCTTTGTGTTCGGCACTGTGCCTTCCCCTTTGTCTGCTGCGGGAGCGGTGATCATCATCGCTGCCCAAGTGTATGCCATCGTACGTCCCTATCTCTGTCGTGTTTCGTTGAATAGTCATCTGTCTGTGTGTTTCCGATTCAGCTCTCAAAGCAGAATCTGCCCGACCAACCTTCGGGGGCGGCAAGTCCAATACATTCGGACGACGTCGAAGAGAGACTACTTGGTTCCGAGTCAGACGAGGTCGATACCTCACAGAATGTAGAGCGGCCCCCTGGAAATTTGGATACCCGAGAAGAATGCTCATCGGGGTGACACGAAGGTTGAAAGATAGAAACATGCTCATTGCTCAGATCTGGGGTGGTTACATGTCATGATAGGCTCTCCGCCAAGTTCACTCACTTGTGTATATACAACGACAGAGGGTTTTATTCAGAGTCGCCATTTTTGGTGGCAGACTAAAGACGGGCGTGTTGGGAGGAGGTACGGCGACATCCGCAAAGAATGCTGGTTATCCGGATTTGCCTGTGGAAACAGTGACAGGTGACATGTTTTTCCGAAATCTGCTATCCTCCAGACAGACTCCCTTGCTCATGACAGTGCTGAACTCTGCTAACCCCCGGACAGGCCTATACATAATAGAGATTCCGAGTGCCTCGTAGCGGTAGTCTGAAGTACTCGTCGCGGCCAGCCAGCTTCGAGATTAATACTTTGTTTTGCACTGATCTCGATGCGACCGAGCGACCGAATCCGTGTTCCTCTCCCTCATATGTCCGGTACCGTTTTATGCTGCACAGCAGCGCCCATTCGACACTTATTCTAAAAGTCGATTACAAGCAGCCGTACATATCCGACAAGTAACCAGTCCAGCCTGAGAGCTTACAACATCGTGCAACGTTCCACAACATCGCTTGCTTCACCCAACGGTGAAAGTAGAGGAGGTGCCCGTAAAGGGTTGTATCGGCCCCAGCAGTGGTTTGGCATCGCCATAGTACGTGATTCGATATGCCCCAGCTATAGAAAACCGACCATTAGATCTCGAGCGCGCGAAACACTCACCCACTCACCGGGCGTACCATCCTCGATCGTCCTAGAAATGGGCAAGGTAACGATAGGGTCAGTATATGCGGTTCAAAGCAAACCAGTAAGGCAGAGGAACTGGTCGACCAAAAGTGAAAGATGGTAAAAAGTGGCACTTACCAGCTTATAATGACAGTGCTCATACCCAACAGAGTGTTCGTTCTATTCCACTGATAGACGGTAGATGGATGGGAGTCCGTTCGTACGGTTGTCCAGGTGCCGTCAATAAACTGCTCGACAGTAAGGAATGTGCCTTCAAGGCGGAGATTGTTCTGTTGCGCCCAAACATGAAGACGTTATTAAATCTTAAACACACGACACAAGGACTCTCACTCTCGGATTTGCCCCTACGAACTGCACGGTGACAGTATCTCCCGCAGAATACGTTGTATCCTTCACATCCGCCAAGACATATCCAAATTTGTGGAACCCAGCGTGGTCGACGATGACTGGCTTCTACACATAATGCATGAGTCGCGGTAGATGAAGATAGGAAGCAACAAATAACAGATTGGAATCATAATGGACACACCTGCAACGAGATTGCAACTGAGGTCTGATCGGGTGGGGGAGCATCGGACGTCGGCAATCCTGTGACGTCGTCAGCAAGATTTTCCACGAGAGCGCTATACCGATCAATATAAGCTTCGAGCGTCGCTGGATGTCCCCGATCAAGTCAATCATCGAAGTTCTTTGTGGAATATCTGACTAACCGGGCCCAAAAATCGTCGACGCTCCTTCGTATCGCTGAACGGAATATTCTTCGCGTGTTGCAACATAATGTCCATAAGTGTTAGCAGGACCAGCGATGACAACATAGGCTGAGTTGTCAAGAATGCCTGACGAGATCAGCCGAGCACGCAGAGCCTCACTAATGTTCTCAAGCAAAGATCGGACATTGGTTCGGGTCAATGAACAGAGCAGGGATCAGATTGCCGCGAACTCTTGGAAACAAATAAACATACCGCATTCTCCGGCCAGCCATGGTCGTTAGCTCCCCAGGCATGACAAGGACAACAAAGTTGCCGACACGGAGCATTTGGACATCAACCGTGTGTGGTGACCATAGATACGGTGTGTCGGCATAACCCTATACACGTGTGTGGATTAATGTTACAGACGACTTGAATTACAACGCACGGTATTTAGCAAGATAGGCTTCGGATATTGGCAATCAATCTGCTCTTGTGACGGACGTGGAGTAACAGCACCTAGACAGCTGATATTTTAGTAAGAATCACGGGAGAGGGGATTAGATGGATATACCCTTGACCATTTGCCAAAATGGATTCTGAGCCTCGGATGAATTGTTGCCTTGGACGAAATCAAACGCTCCGGGGCCGTCACTTTTCGAGTGGAATTTGATCAAGCGAAAATGAAAGGTAATTAAGGTGGTCGATAGAGGACATCATGAGCAATGCAACCTCCCTCGAGTGGAAGCATAGACTGACGTCGTTCCACCAGCAAAGCCATACCCTGCGGAATTAGGTCGACTTAACACGAACGACGGATAGACAGGACAGGAATGGAACGGACCTAGTGCTGCAGGACAGGTACTTGCGCTGGACCCGTTGGGCAATGTGAACGTATAATTCATCCTGGGAATGATTAGTATATCAGACACCACGATTATTGCCCCAAAGTTGCTTAGGTTAAAAATCCAGAAACGAGGAACACTTTCGAACTGAAGTGGACGGCTTACATATTCATGTAAACATGAACGCTCCTCACAGAACCCTTCACGCGCGTCAAAGCTGTCGTGTTTGCGGTTTCGATGGTAGTGTCCGGGCTCGTTAAGATAACTTTTGGTGCTGACGACTCCATGACTCCACGGGCAGCTTCAAATTGGGCATGCCCAATCAAGAAGTTAGAAGCGAAGTCCGAGGTGCGGAAGCCTGGCCCCCTGTGCGTTTTGGAAAGCCAACGGTGAGCAGACGGATGCGCCAGGTGTAAACTTCACGGACCGACCGTGACAATCCTGGGCATAACCACCACATGTTGAGTGTTCATATTCGCAGAGTTGGCCGTCATAGGATTGGCCAGGAGATTCGCAGTATGCGCCTAGGCTAACAGTATGCAGGATGTCAATCACTTTATTTAATAAGTAGCTGGGAAATAACTCACGTATTTGGGGTAGTATCACCAACGTTCGCTAGCGAGGAACAGAACGGCATTAGTGGACATATCAAACATGAAGATTAATGGCCCAAAAAGCGAATTCGGGGGGGAATTAACCGACATATGGAGTGTATGATGAAAGATGGACTGCATGTGATATGTAGGACATACACTGAACGAACCCGGCCACGAAGCTGTTGTTTCCGGGAACAGAGTTTGGCTCGACATACGCTGTAAGCGGTATTTGTAGTAATGGAGCGCGTACGATGGAGCCGGATAAACGCGACGAAATTCGTTGTGAGTCATGTTCAATACAAAGTTGCGAGTCACTCACACTCATACAAATATGCGGCCATGCCCTTGTTGTCCCCACTGACCAGAGTATTGTTCTTCATTTGTTAGGTCAACACCCCGACGTATCTTACACTTGGCCAGTGAAATGATCCAACGTACCTCGTACAAGCTAGTTCCATGCACGGGGAAGAAACTGATCAACCCCCTGGCATTTCCACTCCCATCCTCCAACCTGAGAACGGACAACTCATTGTCTTGATCGTACTGGTATCTTGCTCTTTCCTCGGCTGGATTAGCTGCATACGCACTAGGGCTGCGATTACGATTGGCACCCAGCAGAGTGGTGTTGCCAACACTGATGGATCCAGGAGCAAGGGAAGCATGAGCATTGCGTATCGCATTGAGGGTTCCATTTACGATCGCTTGTGCTGTCTGGCTGACATAACCGAAACTTGTGATCTGGGGAAGGAGGTCTTCGAGGTACCCACCGACGCCCGAATGGGAATGTGTTCCGACAAGAGCTGTGTTGGACGGCGTGTACAAGCCCCCGAGAACGGGATCGTTGGAGAGAGCGTCGAGGATGGAACGGCGTACACCAGTGTCCCCCATGCAAATGTCAGAGGAGATGAGGAGAACGCGAGAAGTAGGTGAAGTCGGGTCAGCGATGATGAATGCACGAGAACGCTGGCGCATATGTAGACCTGTGTCGGTCTGAGCCAGTGAGGCGTATCCCTGCAATATTGACAATGAGACATAGGGCCGCAAGGGTCAAACGACATGACACGTGCCATCATGTTAGTCTCTACGACTGGGCTGTTCGACAGAGATTAGACCTGGAGTGCGTACAAGAGCAGAGAAGGAAGTGACATACCCAGTGACATCGCCAATACCGACGCCGATCAAGTACTGACCGTCGTTGGCACCTGGCACACTGGCATTCTGGGTAGTGCCTTGAGCAAGAAGACCACCGCAGGCAGAGGTGAAGAACACATAGAGATAGACCACGAATGCCTGCATGGCGTCCCTAATCCAAGCGAAGGGAGAGAACGGCTCTCCTACGTCCAAGAGAGGGAGATACATGGCTCCAAGGTTGAAAGGCCAAGGTGATATAGTATGGTTACGCGTGGTGACGACTAGGTGGTCAGTTTGGAAGGCAGACGGGCTCAATAGAACGTTTAAAGATCCAGAGAAGGACCTCGTGCTTGAAGGTGTATGCAAAAGGTGTGCGGCCATACGCTCGGCTCCAAGTCGGTGGCCGGGCCGCGTGGGACGAAATCGAGTCCTGCTTGATATGTCCGTGTTGGCAAAGCTACCTGGTGAATCTGCCGCCGCGGTACTCCAGATCGAGGTCGCTCAACGCTGCCAAGTCTAGTAGCTGAGCCAGCGCACACCGTAACTAGTTCGTCGGCGCCAATATCTAGAATCCAGATCTGATACTAATCAGTCCAGCCTAACCTCTCCAGTATCTCCATGCCATCCTCGGAACCATCCAGCGTGGGCAGCGTAGCATCTGGGAACGGGAAGCGGGCTCAGATATCTCCCCGCTCATCCACCACTGAGGATACGTCCCACCGTACGCTCGATAGTGTACGTGATGAAGTTGCACATAGCATTGCCGTGCGTGCCATTACGAAAGCGACGACAATCGAAGGCGCAAAAATTGGCGTTTACTTCACCTTCTCCAAAAAGGACGACAATGTCTTCCTGCGCCGTGTAGCAGAGATCATTCGCGCACGGATACCATCCCGCCACCTCTTCGCAATAGGAACGACTGGCGCTCCGTCGGCTACCTCTCCAACAAATACCAACACCCTGGTTATTACAGGTGCAGAGGACGACGACGTCCAACGCGCAGTCCTCCTCTTCAGCTCCAAATTCCTTGGTCGTGTCGCCTCCGTCACCAATCATGGAAATTTCCTTGTAGCCGCCGTACATGAAGTCGGCGGATCATCTTATGATAGCGCCGCTCTTTGGGATGTGCTCTCAAAATCGGTCCGTGCACCCCTCGACCCCCTCTCTCCTCCCCCCGGCGCGAGAAGCATCGACCAACTGGTAACGGCAGCTCGCGCGCGCCTTCAACGTGTCACCCCACGCCAAGCTTGGGAAATCCTCCATGACCCGACATATCCCATACCTGTATTCCTCGTCGACATACGCCCTGCCTCCCAACGCGCGCGCTCGGGCGGCATCCATGGGTCCCTCATTATAGAACGCAACGACCTCGAGTGGCGGTTCGATCCGAGGAGCGAGGCAAGACTAGCCATAGCCGATCGGTATGATTTGAGGATAATCGTGTATTGCGAAGATGGGCACGCAAGCAGCCTTGCAGCTGCGGCATTGCATGACGTGGGATTGCTAAATGCAACCGATATGGTAGGCGGATTTGATGCATGGAAGGCGGAGGGACTTTCTGGACAGATCAAGCCACCGTCGACGCTAAGTGAAAGCGGCACATGGGAAGCATTGTCACAGCCATCTCCTTTGTCAACCTGACATCGGCTGCTGTCAATCATCGTGTTTATTGCGGCGATCTTTAGCGCGTTGGTTCTATTTCGCTGCATCACCATTCCAGTGTTATACGACCCCTTCTGACTCCGAGTACTCGTCAGATTCGCTATTGGTCCTTGATCTTCAATAAGTAATTCAGAGTGCTTGATTGGGTGCCTTGAGATGTTTTGCCATGCTTAGAACATTCAAGTTTAGAGCTTTATAAGATAAAATTCTTTTGTAAAAAATCTGGTGATGGCGCCTTGCTGTGTCATCTTCCCCACTGGCAAATTGCAATGGATCACGACAGCCCTACGTGTGCCTTATGCACCGCAACCACAGCCCTTTACCCTCTTACGGCGACCTGAAACTTCATCTCATATCGCCAAATGGACAGTTGGACTCAGTGTGAATCGGACGACATCCATAGCCTACTATGATATGAAATCTTCACGACCAGTTTTCGCAACATCACAGAGGGCTGTTAAATAGACATAATGCGGTACGTACTGCCTCGACCAGCATTTTTTTTTCTCAGCACTCACCTTAAACGGTGCTGACTCGAGTCATATTAGTCGTCGTCCTCTATGCCGGATTTTCGATCCTTCGACTCGGAATTTTTATTTGTAAGTGAGCCAACAAAACATAAGCTCAAAATGGAGACTCACCCTAAGTGCAGGCTAATTATGCCTGCAACAGTGGCACTATTGGACGCACGTTCATTAGGCAGACATGACTATGATCTACTCTTTCGCACCCTGTGGAACATGCCAACGAGGAATAGAGAGCAGCGGTGAATGACTCAACACTAGCACCCACCCATGTCCGAGCAGCATGTCTCAAGATTGAAGCTGCATTTGGTTTAGCTTTATTTCGTCCAGTGCCACACAATCCGTGACGGTACGGCCAACCTCGTGGTAAGGGATGATAAATCCTCTTGCCAGGTCTAACCCATAGTACCTTGCCATCAGATACGACAAAGTGGCGTGGTTACTGACATCAAAGAGTCCCTGGCCATGCCAAGTGACGAAAGTGCTCTACCCATAGCCTTGCCTTGCCGTACCGCGTTTGCGTCTTTAAGATAGACTCTTTGGTTTCACAAACCCCCACCCAAGCGAACATCTCAACATACCCACTCGTACCTCACGCATGTTGTTCAACAAGCTCGCGCTCACTGCGCTCCTTGGCATAGTCGCCGCTGCGGCTGCGTTGCCGACGCCTTCCACCATTGCCCTTGACACGCTTCCTGCGGGTGTGCCCAAGCGTACCTCGGGCGATTTCGCGAAGCGTGCGTGTCCCAATGGCGACCCGGGCTCTGAGTGAGTGTTCATTGCGTATTCGCTGTGTGTCTTGTACGTATTGCTCACGAGTTTTCTGTAGTGACAGACAACATATTGCCTGCGGGGAGTGATCAGAGGCTGGGGTAGCATTTGAGCTCGGAGAGGATGTGCACATCAGAAGTGATTGCATACAGATAATAGTGGGATTAGTCCCAACTGTTAAATATATCAGTAATGTATGCTCTGGAGTAATAAGAGGCAGAATGGCATCAGCTGCCACTTGCTGGCAAGGTTGTCATGTCGAATATAGGGATTGGAGTCCATTACGTCTGCGGTTGAGTATGCGAGAGCGCGTTCTGGTATGAATGATCTGTGACGAGGCCACGATGTCAATGGCAAGTCGGCAAACAGTTTGAACGGTACGACCAGCAATTTTCTTCTCAGCCTCAAACGGTGTTCACTCGAGCCTTATTGTCGTCGTCCTCTATGCCGGATTTTCGATCCTTCGACTCGGAATTTTTATTTGGAAGTGGGCCAACACAACATAAGCTCAAAATGGAGACTCACCTTAGTAAGTACTGTACAGGCTAATTTTGCCTGCAACAGTGACGCTAATATTGGAAGCACATTCATTAGGCAGACATGTCACATGACTATGATCTACTCTTTCGCATCCTGTGGAACAAGTCAATGAGAAATAGAGAGCACAACGGCGGTGAATGACAACCTCAACACTAGCACTCACTGGTATGTCCGAGTAGCATGTCTCCGAGTCAAGATTGGGGCTGCATTTGCAGCTTAGCTTATTTTGTCCAGTGCCACATAATCCGACGTCACGGCGGTATGGCCAACCTCGGCATGCGTGGTAAGGGATGGTAAATCTTTTTGCCAGGCCTAACCCATGGTACGTTGTGCATCGGATCTGACAAAGCGCTGTGGTTACTGACATCAAAGAGTCCCTGGGTGTGCCGAGTCAGAGTAACGAAAGCGCTCTACCCATAGCCTTCCCTTGTCGCGGTACTAGCGCATTTGCGTCCTTTAAATAGACTCTTCAGTTCCACAAACCCCCTCCAAGCGAACCTCCCACTCGTACCTCACACATGTTGTTCAACAAGCTGGTGCTCACCCTCCTTGGCATCGTTGCCGCTGCGGTTGCATTGCCGACGTCTTCCACCAACGTTGCCCTTGACAAGCGTGCCGCTGATGTCGACGCGCCTACCCTCAGTCACCGTGGTTGTAGCATCTCGCCCGAGTGAGTGTCCATTGCGTATTCGCTGCTTGTCTTGTGTTTCTCACGAGTTTTCTGTAGTGGCACACAACATTTTGGCTGCAGGGAGTGATCAAAGGCTGGGGTAGCATTCGAGCTCGGAGAGGATGTGCACATCAGAAGTGATTGGATACAGATAATACTTACGACATAATTATTTATCCATCGAACGTGTTTTGGAGGACCCCCAAAATGCACTACATACTGGATGACTTCCCGCAGCCTCCAGAATAAAAGATTATAATAAATCGGAGGTTCAAAATGATTTAAAATTAGTATAATCTGCTAGTTTATTCAGCTGAATAAACCGCAGGCCCGAGGAATATATTTTAGAGTAGGGAATTATATTATGTAAACTACCAAACTGTAGCCACTGCGGACGATGCATGACATCACTATGATTGCAGCAGCCGAAGCTGACATGGAGGAAGATCTTTTCCAACTTGAAGATGAAGAATATGAGCTCAGACTGATCGCGTCTGTGATCATTGTAGGAGCAGAAATTGGCCGCCAGACCTGTATTGAAGACCGCCACGAAAATCGACTCTACTTGACCCGTTCTCAACTCCTACCCAATCCCTGTCTCACCACACCATGGCAAGTGTTGTACGACAGCAAGAATGACCGTGCATTTATTACAACCATGGGATTCGATGTACAAACCTTCATGTACATCCTTAATTCCAGTTTTGCCACACGCTGGAATGAAACTCCAATTCCACGCAATGACACAAATGCACTTGGGGATCCACGACCTGAACAACGATCTTTGGACGCTGCCGGAGCTCTTGGCCTAGTCTTGCATTATTTGAACTCAATGATGCGGGAGATTACTTTACAGCAAATATTTGCCCTTATCCCAACAACTGTATCACAGTATATCACCTTTGCGCTTCGCATCCTTCTGTCTATGCTCCAAGCCATCCCTGAAGCCAAGATCAAATGGCCACAGGCAAATGACTTTGATGCACTCTCACGTCTTGTTTCACAACGTCATTCTCGACTCATTGGGGCATTTGGAAGTATCGACGGCCTGAAGCTTCCGGTGCAGACATCTGACGACATTGACATTGAGAATGCAACCTTTAATGGTTGGCTCTCAGAGCACTTTATCAGCTCTGTGCTTGTTTTCTCATCTAAAGGTAATTCAAACCATCTTGTTGTCTCTTTGTTGTTCAAGTTCCACTCAGGAGTTATTATCGCCGCACGAACAAATGCCCCTGGAAGTTGGCATGATTCTTGTGTAGCACAACCAATCTACAGTGTTCTTCGAAACAAGACACCAGATGGTTATTACATCATCGCAGACACTGCATTTCCAAGAGGAACTGCAGAGATCAATGGCCGCATTCGTGCACCATTGAAAGATGGTCAACGAGTGGCAGGAACCCCTGATCAGATTGTGGAAGCAATGGCATTCAATCGAGAGCTGCTCTCATATCGGCAAACGGCAGAGTGGGGTATGCATGCTATTCAGGGCTCCTTCGGAAGGCTTCGAATTCCGCTGTCCTGTAGTGATAGCAATGCCAGGGGGGACTTGTTGGAGATTTGTCTACGACTACACAATCTCCAAACCATAAAGGTTGGTATCAACCAAATCCGTACTGTATACTTCAAGCAATGGCAGGAAACAGATGATGATATTGAAGTATGGACAGGGTTCGAGACCATGTTATTTTCACAGCAACGGAAGAAGGATCGGGTATCTCGCTTTCATGTAGTTTTAGAGTACGAGTAGATGTAGGGATCAGGTTAGAGTTTGGGGGTATGTTCAAAAGGTTTCGTCAGAGCCTTGCCCCGCTCTACATGAGTGTGTGAGTCGCAAGGAATGATAGAAAATATCAAGGATCTTACCGGATTGATCTTTTGTTGAACTTGGCTGTAACGGCTTGCCACCCTCGTTGCCCAAGTGGAAGTTCCGCTTCAACGCAGTCAAGGAGAGTGGTTGTGTCCCCAGTAGTGTAGTTGTTGGCTCCTTGTGGGCGACCGCGCTTGGCCTTTGCATTTGGCACAGCAAGTAGATCATCGTCATCATCATCGAGCTCAATGACAGCTCAAGATCGCTTCTTTGGCTTCTCACTACCAACATTCTCTTTCTCCTTCCCTTTACCCTTGACAGAACGCTTGTCGTTTACCATGGAGTTGGCATCTTTACCCGAATGGCGAGCGCCAGCTACCTTGGGTGATGGGATGTAGCCACGGGACGACGCAATGATTTGTGGGTCAATGAGATCGTTGTCTGGTCCGGGTGGAAGGGGGACAGTAGCTGCCTGAATCGTAGTGTTGCTCGGGCCGTCAGCCACATGTGCGAATGTAGCTGGGCGCAATGGTGGCAGCATCAATGGGCCGATTCCACTGGCACATAAATGCTACATAATGGTTTTGTTAGCTCGAGTAGCATGTCCATGTAGATGGACATACCTCAAACGCTTGGCTCGTAGGCTCACTGGGCCACTGGCCTCTTGTGTCAGATTCCAGTCGGCCCGGGCCAGCGTGTCGGGAAGTGAGAGGTAGCGCCTGGCAAGGTACATATCCGCATCAGTTTAGATCATACATATGATAGACGAAATACTACCTTGGCATAGCCGTGATGGGGAATCCAATCACCATTCGTGCCCTGGATGTATGAGTTACCCACGTCGTCATACCGAAGTGCCAGGTTGACACCATCAGAGAATGGTGGTGCAGGAGATTGGTGACCGGTGGGTGCTGGCACAGGCATGTTCGACATGGTGCTGTAGAGATGTAGTTTAAAGTCAATAAAAAGTATGAAGCTCGAGAATGCACTTACCCTGTGTTGCACCCATTGCCCTTTATACCATTTGATGGCCCAGGATCCGGCAGGAGCCTGTGCACTCCATTTTCTGATTGTTGACATTGACTTGGAAGCGAGGGTTGCCTTGCATTAAACTCCGTAAGCTGATAAAAAAAAGACAAAGGGAGTGCTGAGAAGGGGAACTGACCATGCAATTCTCGAGTGGATGAGGGGGAGTGACGAGATTTTCGACAC